>VZRU01011017.1:0-51939 GCA_013398155.1 Pedionomus torquatus | reverse complement strand
AAAAAAAAGAAAAAAAAAATCAAAAGCCTCATTCCAACCTTCACATTCCAAAGGAAAAATAACAGTGCAAAAGCCCATTGCCTCACGATTTCCAATCCAGCCCTCGGTGTTACATACCAGAACCACACCAATCCAATTTTTATTATCCAAAGTGGGACACGGAGTAGTGTCAATATCCAAATACTTTTAAAGCGTGAACATCTTTTGTTTATTAGCCAACACAACTTTCAACTGTTAAAAACCAGACAAGGTGAAACAGGATTCCAAGGGAAAGAGTTAAACATCGCATCCCAAAGTAACCACCTCCGGCTCGTCAGTAACAGTGGGAATAATGAGCACTGGAACCAGCAATCTTGATCCATTAAGCTATTAAAAGTCTAATTAAACCTAGAAGTCAGAAAATATTTATCAGTTTTGTTAGCAGTTAGGATTGTGAATCTGATGAGTAAAATGGACCAACAGATACTAAAANACTGCAGCTAAAACAAGGACATAAAAGCCCTGCACATCTCCATAACAAAAAAAAAAAAAAAAAAAAAGCACTTTATACCTTTGTTTCGCAATAGCAATTGCTGGAAGTCACTGGAAGTTCTGCTTTGTCTCATTAAACTCTTACCGTTAATGCTGTTGTACAGGGCCCTTACACATTTCATACACAGGTGTTATCTAGGCAAGAACACAGCTACTGAACTTCAATGTCAGCACCAATAAGTTAATTAAAAGCAGGGGAGGGTGTATTACATCCTAAAAAAACCCCAAAAAACATCAATTCGAGGACAGCTACTCATGGTGGACTTTAGAGAGAGTTTTGTCAGCTACTTCACATTTGTATGCAACAGCAGTTGTACTCTTAAGTCATCTGCAGTCTGGGCATGTCAATTATACACCAAAAGCAAATCTCAAGCCCTACTCCTTGTTACATCCCTATGAACAAGTTTAGAAATCTAATTTGCTGGGCAGTTTGCCGTTTTTCATTGTTTTTAAGAACAAACTATGTCTTTGGGACAAGCTCCGATTTTAAAAGTAGACATCTTCATTATACACGCAGCGTTAAGAATTTACTGCCACACTGGTTTCTTCCATATCCTAGAATGGTTTTGGGTTGAAGGGACCTTCAAGATCACCCGGTTCCTGCCCTGGGCAGGGACACCTCCCACCACCCCAGGTTGCTCCAAGCCCCATCCAGCCTGGCCTTGAACCCCTCCAGGGATGGGGCAGCCACAGCTTCTCTGTGGCCAGGGTCTCACCACCCTTGGAGTGAAAGGTTTCTTCCCAAGATCTAGCTTAGATCTCCCCTCTTCCAGTTTGAACCTGTTACCCCTTGTCCTATCACTTAAGGCCCTTGATAAAGTCCCTCCCCATCTCTCCTGTAGCCCCCTTTAGGTACTAGAAGGCTGCTGTAAGGTGGCCCCAGAGCCTTCTCTCCTCCAGGTTGAACAACCCCAACTCTCTCAGCCTATCTACATGAGAGGTTCTCCGGCCCTCCAATCATCATGTGTAATGTCTATTTTTAAAACATTGTAGGTACTGAGTATTCAAGTAAAATTCCCTAACAGTTAATGACATTTATTCTTTTTTTTTTTTTTAAAGTGTGCAAAATTGCAAAAGTCATTGTAATAGAATGTGTAAGGTCAAAGGGGTGGAACGGCTGACGGTTTGATTGAATAAATGCATCATAAATCTTCAAAACAAACACTAACCTGGAGAATCTCCAATTGAAATTTCCTGTGCACCATTACAAAGTATTTTTATATTAATGAGAAGAAAAGCTTGCAAGGCAGCACACGAAGTATTCACAGCAGGAATATGATTGAAAAACTAATAATATAAATGTAAGATGTTGACTGATGTATGCACTAATAACATCTGGCTTTTATCACTGGCCTTGATTACACAGGAGATGGAGCAGCCATTACAATTCAGAAGACGACAGTAATTCATTGTCAAATTTTGTAACAATTTGTTTCAAGCCCATATTTTAGTTGATAGCCTCCACATTTGTATGGTTAAGTCATTGTTGCTGTGTTTCCTTTCTGTGACCCAAATAATTTTTCTCCCTTCATTTGTGGGTCTTTAGGATGTTGTGAAGGTTCATTCCTGTACCCCTATACAGAATCACTCCCTCTAGCTGCCTTTTCTAGCACCATTACACTTAAAAAAATAAAATGCACAAACAACAAGCAGTGACAGCGGCGACTCTTCAATTGTCCAGGATGGATCACGGTAGCATGCTAAAGAAAGGTGCGTGTAAAGAGCCAGGTATGGTACACAGGCCAAGCTCCAGCCGACTATATTCCTTTCTGAGCATTACTTTTCATCCCCCATCCAAAATACATGCATTAGAATGTAGTACAACCTTCTAGAAACATCTCTTAGCCAACTGCAGACTTTTCTGTTGCCACACAAGTGCAAAAAAAGGGGCAGGATGTGAACCTGTATAATTTTGAAACTTTGTTTGGTGACAGAACACAAAAGGAAAAATTCCTACGTATACACATTAGGTCTGTCTCCACTTTTATAAAACTGGAATAAAATGGGAAAGTGCCATGTTTATAGTTCCTAATTGAAGTTTTAAAGTCCTTTTGACACAAAAAGGTATATACATATCAGAGCTACGTAACCTTTTTTTTTTCCTCCAACTGGACAAGTGTCAAACCCTGTAGATTTATAGGGTGAAACAAGATTGGTCAGGAAAGAATTGTTCTCCTATAACTGGTAATCTGACACTACGTCCTTTTGCCATTTAAAAAGGTCCTTTTTTCAGTTTATTCAAGTTTGTCACTCTTCGTGGTTGGTTATTTTTTTGTGTGTTGTTTTTTTTTTTTTATCTCCGATAAAAAAAATATTCAGACTTTTGTAATCTGCGTATGCTGATCTTCATCAAAAGGTTCATTCTCTGGATCAGAGTCAGTGGTGTCAGAGTATCTATAATGATCAGGTTCATTGTCACTAACATCTGGTGTTACAGAAGTTGAACTGCTAGCCTCTGGATTTGATGGCTCTTCTACTGTTTTTGTGAAAAATAGCTTCACCTGGGAAAGGAAAAGAACAACATTTTAGAAGGGAACCTGCACTTGAACCAAGCACAGGCAACAAGGCAAGTTTTAACAGTACAGCTCCCCTGCTACGCTGAACCATTCCAGTGCTCCCGTCTCTACTCTGGAAAGAAGGCAATAAAGGGGAAGCTCTTCTGCCCCCAGCCAGCCTCTCCCGACCGCCCCGGCAAAACACCGACAGGGCAGCAGGTCTGTCAGGCCCAGCTGGAGGAATTCTGCACGTCTGCACCAACTGCTGGCACTCTGGAGCTGCCACAGCAGCCCGGGACACGCCGAGCTTCCCGGCCATCCCACTTTCCAGACACCCGGGAGAACCGCAGGCGGTTGCAGCAGGATGCGCAGGAATCGCCCCTCTGCAACCAGCAACCCCTGTCTTAAAAGAACAACATTCCAAGCAGCAGCTATGACTATTACCGTCAAACCAGCACTGCTGGGGTCTAACTGATAATTTTATAGACACGTTAGAAAACGATAAAGTTCATTAAATGCCTTTTTTCATTTTTTTAAAAGATGGTGCTGGCAATGGCTCGTGTTCCTCACGGCTGAACTCGCGGGTTTTCCCACGAGGGGGGCACCTCTGCAAATCAGGTGAGGAATGAGCGTGTAGAGCTCAGAGCTGACAGCAACGCGGCCGGTACAGGAAAGATGTCACCTGGGTCTCTGGGTCTCCTACTACTCATCTCTAATGGCTCTGACAAGTACCCGAAACAACCCAAAGCTTTTCCTCCCAGTCTCTAAACATTTAGTCAACTGCCCAAAAAAGCAGATAAACTTAGCAAAGCTTCTAGCTCTGCGAGTGGTGGCAATACTAATACACAAATTCAATTTCTACAGACAGCAGCTCCGTAAGGCAAGACAGACAAAGGAGATAATGCCATGCAGCTTCTCAGCTCTGTTTATACATAATATATACTGACCTTGAAGTTTGGAGAGAAATATCTGTTGGCTTTGTCTTTATTTGCTTTGTCTAGATCATTTTTTGTTAATGTAAGGATTAAATATTCCTTATCATTATCTGAGCGCTCTGTACTGAAAATACCATCAAGTTCCTGATCTGCAACTAGACTTCCATTTTCTACTTTGTCTGAATTTTCATCCAGTCCTATGAAGAACGTATTTACCCAAAAGTGAAACATTTTGTCCTAGGGGAGGAAGAACACAAAGAACAAGTTTGCTTTAATATTCAACTAGTAGCACATAAATTAGTCTAATACAGTCATCTGGTCAAAACCAAATTGGTAATAGGTCAAACGGAACCCGCTTGGACAACAGCACATCATCGGTTACACTGCAGGCAAAGACATTTCACCACCTGGTCTACACAAGACACAGAACTCTACTCTTCAAACTCAGTTTTGACCAAATAAGCTTTCTGAAGTCACTCCTTATCAAAAGCTGGCATTAAAACAATCATACCTACAAAAAAGCAGATAATAAATTAAACAAGCGTTAAACTTGCATTGACAAGGCATAAAGAGACTTTTTTTTTAACTCGCATTTTGCCAAGCAGTAGCCAAGCCTAACGACAGCCTGCACGACCTGGCTTAGCTGAGCAGTATTTATCCACATCCTCCCCCACTGCTTCCCACACAACACAGCACTTCTCTTCATTTTAATACAGAAATAGCTGTAATTGAGCAAAACCATCCTACACATACACAGGACTACTGTAGTGGACTCGGTACTGCTTTACAGAGATGGATTCTACCAGTCAGACACTTGCTGACCAGAACTGAGAGGAAGGCAGACTCTGAAGGTCTCTGCTGTCCTTCGACCCAGCGGGAAGTTCTGACTGAAAAGACGAGGCACTGACAGGTTAAGGATATTCAACTTAAGCAGAACTCGACAGATGATGATCCAACACCTGGAAAGGTACAAGTCAGATTATCCACTACAACACCGCGACAGGTATACCTGTATGAAGAGGCAAAATAGCAACCTATTAGGGATTTTTAAGTCACTGGAGAACTAGCTGATACCAGACGGTGTGATGACTAACAAGGTCGTTGTGTCTGTCTCCATCCGCGCTACCGAAGAAGCGGCAATGCTCTGCTCTTGGCTAGCCAGTCTCTGCAGATGACATGCCCATGAACTTCACCTTTAGACTCTCAGCTAACCACCTCCCCAGGACGCACTGAATGCTCTAGTTTTAGCCTCCATCACACAGCATGATTGTGTCAGTCAGGAGCTACTGTTTCCCAGATCAGCTACCATCAGGAGATTGGTCCCGACTAGCACATTAAGCACTTCATCTAGAACACTGAGCTGTATCAACTCCCTCTTTACAAGCAACACTTTCTATGTTACTCTGCATTTTCAGGCAAAAGATCCAAAATGCAAACCCTCTTCCAACAACAATCGGCGTTTCTGCATTTCTGTTAAGGCTGCAGGGGAGACAAAGCCAGCACATACCAGAGTCTAACATTCCGTAGTATTATATAGGACCAGAGCATGAACTAATTTGAATATTTTTATTTACCAGGGAGATCTAATTTCAATCTCATATTGGAAGACCTAGGACCTGCCCCATCTTTCAAGCTATTCACATCTGCTGGCAAGAGGTGAGCTTCAGCACCCAGCAGCTGTGTAAGCAAGTGGATATACCACCTGCAGTCTCACCAGTGATGAAGACTGGAAGATACATCCTCCCAGTGAGGATTCAGAGAACAAAGTGCATTTCCACACCACGATCGTAGTTAAGAGAGATCCCACCTCTTGGAGTTGGGGTGATGATACTACTTCATCCTTCTTCAGGACCACAAGGCAGAAGCAGCATTGCACTTTGGTGCTGGTCCTCAGTGACACCCATGACATCTCCAGGGAGGTCAACAAAGGAGAGGGACAAAGCTGATGAACACGCTGCAGCAGATGGATTGAAAGTGACTTACACCAATAGTGCTGAAGCAGCTCTGGAGGAAAGCAGTATCAAAGCAGACAAGGCCACTGGATGTAAACTGGTGCCAGCAGAAGCAGAAGGCATGGTCTCATCATGCCTCACCTTAAACTTCATCAGGTGGAGAAGAACCAGAAAGGACTTCTTGGCACTCAAGGGCCTGCCTGAGCAAGCAACTGCAGGGACTCAGCTTACTGATAAGAGTCTGGAGAAGACAAGACAGGCAACAAACTTCTCACTAGACATCTTTTAATCTGTTTTCCTCAGAATAAATTTGCAGAGGTCCTCAGGGACTCAAACAAAACAATACAAGTTGGCCGAGCTGGTCGTTTATACTTTTATCTCCCTCCAGCTTTTTAAAGCATCACGTTATTTTCCTTCCTTTCCCACTACACTAACTTAATTAGCTTAATAAACTAAGTTCGTGGGTACTGGAACATGACACAGTCACTCAGACTGAGAGGAGATCTGGTGAAGTTTTCTGGAATCGGCTCTTAAGGCTCATAACTCTGTCACTGCTATCACTGAAAACCCAAACTCATTTAGCTTCTGCTAAAGCATCAGGCTCCAAGGTATTTCATGGGAGACAATGAAAAAAGTTGATGTAATATAGGCCAAAGATAGAAATTTTAAGAATTAAGGCACAAACTGAGCTTGGACTTTATCTAGCAAATCTGAATACCAGATAAAGCGCTCACAGGAACATAATTTAATGAATAGGCTTCTGAAAATTAGCTAAAGGCTTTTGGATGTGTTTTTGCTTCACTTCCACTTGCATCACAGACATCTGCCTTANTCCTTAAAAAAAAAAAAAAAAACAACTGATGTATTTCTTCCCCTAACTAAACCTGTATCAAACTCTACAGTGCAGTATCTGACAGAAGCCAATTTAATTGCAGTATTTTGACATACAATGCTTATATTTACCTTGCGTACTTTTTCTATTCTCAGACTGTTAGAAAAACATACCTTGCTATAAAGCTGATATCTGCATCTAACCACAGACTGAGATCCAAACCCAAGGCCATTTAAGCCATCAACTAGGAGTTCCCATCTCCTCCTGAGAGTTTAATTTTGCAAAGATCTACAGGCTCTTATAATCACTTTGCAGAACCAGCAAGGGGGTTTGGAGATGCTATCCAGCAGACAGAGTATGGAGATCATGTTTCAGCCTTTTCCATGCTGGCCTCACTGTCTCCTGCAGTCATGGCTCTTGGAACTCTTTGTACAACAGTAAAGTCTTCTGACATTTTCAGAGTTCATTCTTCCGTGCTTGCTTAACAACAGTCGCCCATCCTCTTGAACCATGCAGCAGAACTTCTCATCTATACAGACTCCAGAGCTGAAGTGGCATACCCACCAGCACAAACTGCCCTCAGCCTGCCTACGCTACTGTCTGGGCCTAAACCAGCAGTGACTCTTAAGAAAGAGAAGACAAACAAACCAACCAACCCACCCACGCCAATGTCTCCTTCTCATCTACACTGGGAGGACTCTTGAAAAAGGTCTCTTTTACCCCCAGGTTCTGCAGGCAAGAAGATTATGAGATCTATATTATTTTAAAACAGATTCTCATTGAGCTGAGTGATACAAGGATATGCTAAGATACTTTTAAGATTGTCATGTCCACATCAATAACTGGAAGAAAAGGATACATGGAAGCAAACTTAGAGAGCCTACAAGCAGCAGTCTGGGGTGGAATAAACCCAAGCTACAAGTAAGGCAAAACAAAAAACTATGCTCAAAAACCCCCAAATTTACTAACTTCTGTCCATCAGAAATTCATACCTAATAGCTGTACTTGAGCCTCAATCCATTTTGTTCTCAATGAGAATGCGTTTCATTCTTGAAAGGAAGTTGCTCCATCATACTGAAGAAATGGTCCAAGAAGAAAGTAAACAGCTTCATTAGACAAGAAAAGACCAAAAGCTGTGGACTCACTAACTGATGCCAGATGGCTCAGATTAAGGAAGAGCTGGAACAGGGTAACTTTTTCAAAGCAGCCACTCTCTTACCAACATCTTCTCACCAGGACCAATAATCCTTTGGTCAGCTCTTGATAGCCGCTGAATTTGCTTATTTTTGCCATTAAAAAATAAAGACACTCAGCCGCTTTAAATTTCCTATTGACACTGCAACGCTAGGTGCTTACAGCCACTTGATCCTTCCCCTTCGTTTTGGTTCATGCACAATAATTTCACTTAAGAAGAGCTTGATCAAAGTTTAAGAGGACCCTCTGAACTAGAGAGCTCTGCAGATGTTACGGTTTTTCAGAGGATTAAAAATTTTGAAAGCAAGTACAGGTGAGCAAATCTGGAACTCTTAAACCAAGATCAGTGGGATCAAACAACAAACCAGACCCAGCAGGAGGACGGACATTTCCTTTATCTCCACAGATGAGACACAGCATTGCTCCAGCCTGAAGGAATCAAGAACTACATTTTCAATTAGCGTTACTAGGGCTTTTTTATTAGGTTTCTTAAGGAAAGTTGAAATGCAGACTGGCATACAAGCAATGCCTTTGTGCGCGTGCAAGAAAGCTTGTTTAGCAGCTACCCATGAATCTGCTACAAGGAAACCTTGGAAGAGCAAGACCCAGTGACAGGCAACAGATCTGTAACTCCAGCTTTCATAAACACTTGTGAATAAATCAGAATGTCTGAAATATAACATCCTGTTACTCCTAATTATGCTGTTCCATATTAATTAGGTGATCACTGCATAGAGGTGATGATCTTCAAAATGCGACAAAGTCTCCACAATGGAAATCCCTCTCTTTTTGGCTTTTGAGTAAAAACTGGGTAGAGTGACTTTATCTAGAAACAGGCTCAGATGTGAAACACTTGTACAGAGAAACACGTTCAACTTTCTGTCAAGGCAGGATTTCTGCTTTGCTCTATGCCCATCTTAGTCACTTTACATAACAAGTTGTCAGAAGGACCGTGTAGAAGGATGTCCTCTAGAGCCAAAGCACCCGTCAGATGGAATATTTCAGTAACTCTCAATACAAAGACCTCAGCAGTGGTTTCATAAAGCAGACTAACATGCTTACATCTGAGATGATCCACAGCCCCAGATGCCCACAATTCACGTCTGTATTTCCAGTGGAGCTAAGAGAGGTAGCCTTACCAGACCCGTGTTACACCAATGTACCTAACCTTCTTTTGGCCTCCAGTCTTAGACAAGATTGAGGACAATTAGACACTAAATTCGAGAGATCTTTGAGGCAGATTATCAAGACAGTTTCTCTGGAACAGATTTCCATCTGGTGAAGGGAGTTTTTAATCCCTCAGAAAAAAACTTGCAGATGCAGAAAGAAGAGTTTTCACCATCTCACTGAGCAGTTCTTGGCCCTAGCTGTCCAAAAAACACCGAGAACAGGAGCACCTCTGCACTATCTACAAAAAGCCTGAACAGTCAGTATTATAAGAATAATAAGAATAGACAAAAAGGGAAAAAAAAATTAACCACCAGCTAACTTCAAAGATATTCTTAAGAAACGAAACCATGGTGGATATGATGCTCTGAAATTAAACTACAGGATAGTGACACGCTTGCTGTGCTTCTGCAGAGAATTTTACACACTCACACTACAGAAATCATATGTGAGAATGAGCAGCTCTGGCTTACGCTGTCACTGGGTCTCAGAGCAAATAAAAGAAATACAGGAGTTCATTCCCGGTGCTGCGAGACCCAGCATCCGAGCTGTGCACTGGTATTTTGGGAGCTTACTCGGGCAGGGGCAGCACAGTACAACACCTCCTACAGAGCCCATTCGCAATCCAAGTGTTACTGAGGATGTTAAAGAAACAACAAATTCACAATTAAGACAGGACAGAGACCAGATAAAACAGGACCTTGTCTCTGAGGCCTGGGTTTCGCTCCATCTCCTCCCTGCATCCCTCACACCGAGCCCACAGTACTTCTGTGTGCTCCACTAAAAGCATGTTCTCAAAATTGGCTCCTATGCATTGCAGTTACACATGTCAATAATTTTAACACTGACTTAAAAGTAGAATTTCTACTTTTAAAATGCTTTGGTTTACAGTTCTCCGTATTGCACGTAACTGCACCAACTAAAACTTCTCTCTAAACAGGCAGAAGAAGAAAACATTTCAATTAAGAAACTGTTTTAAAACCTACAGACATTGGCACACAGTGAACAACAGAACACATTTCCAGCTAGTGAAATTCATCCTTAAGCTACTTACCAATACCTCAAATAACTGAACGAGCCCACAAAATCGCATGAATGCGTATTTACACACACATCTTGTAGGTACAATCTGTGTGCACAGCTGCAAGAGACTGTGCCATCACTTATGTTTGTCTCCCAATCCACTTCCAGTATTTTCTGATTTTTATGCTTTGCCTGGACACAGGATTCCATCAATGAATGCTCTTCAGTTTTATAACATCCATTAAACAGTGAAAAACTACTCATTACGAATGTTTAGTAGTAAATACAAAGGCAGCCTTTAATCGACAGAGTCTCATCCCAACCTTTCACTTTGGTAGACACAAACTAGCTCCACAAGCACCAGAATTAATGAAACCCAGTGATGGGAGATTCATCTTTTAAGAACTCACTGACTTTGGTGTCAAAGTGAGTTCTAGATCATTTTTTTCCCCCACAATTGAAGACACTGATAAAATTCCCAGTTCCGAGTAAGTTCTCTAAACAGCTAGTGCCAAGACACTGCAGCTTGGAACTGAGAGATGGCTGAAGACATTGCAGAGATACTTTTATAAAGTGTGTAGGAACTCCATTATCTTGGAAATTCAACCAAATTTGACAGGTTGAAATCAGCCAACAGCACACAGGATCTTCTGTGGCTGCTCAAATCTCAGGAAACTCAAGAAAACAGCTGGAGTTAACTTACTCAGTATGCACGTCTATTTTTAGACTGTTTCTTCCTCAATTAGATTACTCACTGCTACCCAAACAACTGCAATACGTATGCAGTGTAATTTTTATCCAGCCTTTTGTACTTAATCTCACCAGCTCTCAAAATGTACAGCTTTCATTTTGTGGTAGATTCCCTCCTTGGGAAAACCAGACACTGAAGAATTAAACACTGTGATTACACATCACCAAAGAATAAGCAACATCCCAGCCCTGCATCCGGATTGGCTCAACATTTTCCAGAAAAAAAATGAGAAAACCCACCTTTTTCAACATCTTGTTCTGTTTGTGGAAAAATTCCACTTTGATATCACCGCACACCGGCAAAGGCTGAGGGAATTCAAAGTACATATATTTGTCTTCACGTCTTGAGGGTCCTGAAGGGGACGTGAATATCTTTACCTTTAGCTGGTACACCACAAACTGAGGATCTGCATGGCAAAACAGAGCGTCACTTCGTGAGGAATGCCTTGGAGCGTCAAGAAGTACAATATTAGTATCAGAATCACAGTCAGGAGTTAGGATATTTTGAAAGTTAAATAATTATCTATTAAAAGTTAATCATCACAGGGCATCAAGTTTTGCTAGGCGTTACTGGAAGCCACCTAACAGACTTCTGTCCTTCCTAGCAATACTCTCTGGCAACCATGGGGTTGCCTTTTCTCTTTAATATTGTGAGATGGTTGTACGAAGTGACAACTTCTTGACTTTTCCATCTTGCCTCTCATCTCTGTATTTTATGGACAGAACTCTTTGTCTCTGTTCTTCAAACTGCAGAGGGGGTGGTAATCAAACCGATTTCTACGCTGATGCAAACAGAACTGTTCCACAAGTGAAAACAAAGACAAAATTTAACGTGATCAAGCAAGCCAACCCGCAGCGACAGCTAATACAGGCACGGACCCTAAGCCTGTCCTGCAGATCACCATCACCAAAAAAGCACTAGCCACAGTGTAACTTTACAACTTAAATCTGCGGGGGTAACAGCCAAAATTATGAGGGTTTTTTGGTATAGTCTAAGTAGATTTTCTTTGGAAATTGCCAGACACCAGCAAGAAAGCCAGAAACATTGACATGCAACTTTTTCAAAGAAGTCTTTCGGCATTTGCTTCTGACTCCTGCGTTGCAATCCGATGCATACTGCTCTCTGGAGAGCACCCACTGACCCATACCCTGCCATCATCACCCTGACACCATCCCTGCAGAGCTGTGGAAGTCCCTACTGAGCATACACACCCCACCCTGCTAAACAGGCCAGCTGTACAACTGCTACTTATTGCTCTCAAATCCTCAGAGGAGTGAAAGCCTGCCTTCCCTTCATCTTACCCAAGAGGCACAACTCTGCTTGGGCAGTTACTTTAAAAAAAGATAACAAGGAAGTCAGATTTATATTTTATCATGCTTTGGTAGAATTAACCACCATCACAGCAGATAACCCAGACCATTCATTTCACATTCTGGTAAAGAAAAAAAAAAAAAAAAAAAAAATCACTGAAAACTCCACAGAAAGGTAAGATACTGCAGCAGACAAAGATGCTGAAGTTGATGGTTACTCCATTATCTTCTTCCACGCATTCAAATATCCTGCTGCAAAAACAGCATGCTAACAGCCCAGGACAGACAAACAAGTTAATGCTCACGCAAGAAATTCATACTTGCGGCTTGATTTCGCAAGTATAGCATAGTTTATCCAAAACATTAAAAGAGTGGTAATTGCAGAAATCTGTAACCTCCACACCTTTGCCCTAGAGGCAGGTTTTTTTTGGCAGAGGCTCCTCCCTTCCTCCTCCTCCTGTAACTACAGCTAGCCTGACAAGTTGCCTGACTGTTCCTTATATGCGTTACATGTTCAGGTACTGTCTTACAACAATATTAACAGTGCAATTTTAAATGCTGGAATTAACTACACATTGCAGTAATCCCCATAGCAAAACCGTTAGACTTTTTCCACTAACAAAAGATGAACACACGACATGGAGCAGTTCCCGCCCTCTAATGCTGCCCACGGAAGGACAGAAGTGAATTCGTAGTTATACTTCAGAGTTTTAAGGAAGCCACTCTCCTTAAATACTTCCCAACTTAAAACTGTAGTGAAACAACCCGATGAGGCTTTCACAACCCCTGACTTCCTCCACCTAGGAGGACGCTAGCGCATAGAGCACACTAACCCAGCAGATTTTGGAATGCAAATTGTGTAAGTACGACCTTCACTGACATCGAGATGGGCAGCTCTTCGTGCCAGGTAACAGAACGACCACCGTCACGTAACCCAGCCATGCTCAAAGGCCAACGTGTTCCCTTACAAGGGCTACGGAGGTCAATGGGGTGCTGGGTACTTACTGCAAGTTCCGCTGCTGAACATGGGAATTGTTTCAAACATCATCTTGTGAAACAGCAGTGCCACTGGTCTGTAATCCAGGTGATTCTTTAACAGGTAGCTATAGTAGTACACGTAGCGCCTCTGACTAGGAATTGTCACTCCCTAAAGACAGAGAGAGAAAACAAACACCAAAAACCATCAAGAGCATTCGTTAGCATCACCAGCACTTCTGCCCGTTACCTCAGAATCTAACTAAAAGCAAATAAATCAGGAACAAAAAGGTAGCTAAAGCACCTGGAGCGTGATCCACATCGTGATCTGCACAAGTGTGGCTCTGCAGCAGCTACACTGGAGACGGGCCCGGAGAGCAAAGCGTCTAAAGCTGGCTGTACCCAGAAAGCAGGGGTGCTGCACAGCTCCCTGCACTGCCACCCGCGCCTCAGCAGAGCCGCTGCTCAGGACACTGCCATGGCCTCACTGCAGACCATCCCAGACACCTCCAGGACTAGCAGAGACATAATCCACCTCCAAACACTTCCCAAAGACAGAATCTGTGAGCAGTTCCCTTCTCTCTAGACAGGTCCGCATCTCTTGCTCCTGCAGGAGCAGCCTCCTCTTATCTAGAGCCAGGCAATTAATTACCGACCAGTCCCCAGCACAGAGCAAGCGTGACACTGGTTTTCCTGTTACTTTAGCACATATCTCCAAATAGCCATCTCAAGTAATGATGCAAAGAATGCAGTTAAAACACACCTCAGACACCCTGAGGTCATGTAGAAGATGGTTTGGTGCTGCTGGGTTTTTTTTGGGGAGGGACAGGGAGCAGGAGGTCTCTTGAACATACTCCATAAGCCAAGTAGCTCAAACTGTTGAACGAAGGACTTCTCAGTTGAATTACAACTCTTGCTTTGAGAACATATAACCAAAGAACCTTTTTATTACTGTTTTTAATCAACTTAAACTTCAAGGAGAACAGTTTAAAAGCTCTTCTAGCTAATATTTTCAAGCAAAAGGCATAAAAATGAAAAATAATTTAATTTCCTGAAAAATGCATTACACAGTTTATGTAACAACCCATGCTGTATGCTTCCAACAGCATCACTAAGTAAACTTTCATATTAAAGCCAAATCTGAAATTGCAATAGCTGGAGATAAACAAAAATGTTTCATCTAAAAGACTATAAGCATTTTGGCCCCAAAACCTAGAACACAGTATTTCTATGGTAGTCCTTGTACCTGCTTCACCTTCCAACAGTCATAAG
Source organism: Pedionomus torquatus (assembly GCA_013398155.1). Taxonomy (NCBI): domain Eukaryota; kingdom Metazoa; phylum Chordata; class Aves; order Charadriiformes; family Pedionomidae; genus Pedionomus; species Pedionomus torquatus. Next base: position 37,502 of record VZRU01011017.1, on the reverse strand, counting down.
CTAAGAGTGGCCACCGTACTTTCAGTTTAGTACACATCTATTCTGCACTCCTGAAAATAATCACTTCCTGCCGTTATTTGAAATAAAAAAAACCAGTTGGTATGTCTCCTTACCACTTCAGCTGTTTCTAAAATACATAAAAGACATCTCCCTACAGCACGTGTGCAGTGACCCTGTTACGTAGCTTTCTACACTGACCACGGTTTTGAGATGTTCTCTCAGTATTTACCAGATCCACTTCTTCACAGACCTTTAAAGTTTCCTTTCCTGGGATTCCCAGGAAAAATTCCCAGCCTCAGAGCAATCCATCAGTAATTTGTCAATGTTCCCAGTCAGAGGAAAACCACGCAGGTAACGAAAATGCACCATTCTCTGTTCATAGCTTCTTCATGCCAAAAAATGATGCTCCCAAGGAGAAACCCCAGCACAAGTTTGGAAACCCAGGGCTGGGACCAGAACAAAGGGAACAGAGTCACTTTTGCAGCTATATAAAGTGATAGTTGATCTCAAAGCAAAACCAGTTCTCAGCCAAAAAGGGCAGTTTTATCCCTCCAGCCAGAGACTTTAACTCCCTGGAGATACAGCCTTTACCCTAAGATGCTGAGAAACAGCCACACCAAGCGGAACAGAAAGTCCTCTGTTTTCCAAAAGCCTGATCTCTGAGCAGAACACTTTCATAACTAGCTAATATTCTGTGAGATGCAATCACTCCCCCTGCTTACTTCTAGTCGAGAAGAACAAAGAACAGGGAAGCTGGTTAACCATTTTGTCCTCGAGAAACTTACATTTCCCATCTATCACCATCACCATCTTTTAAATGGACGTTAGTTAAGCTTCTCTATTCCCTATGCCAGACTTTCACTAGCCAAGCTACGTAGACATCACAAAAATTGTCAGGTGCTGCTCCTGGTTCTCCTCTCAGTGTTGCATGGGCTGTATTATGAAGAAAAAATAAATAATTTTTGGAAGTATTCACCCAGATTGACTTTAATAACATGCCCTACTGTGACAGTAAAGCTGAAGCCGTGGCCTCAGACCAGGCTTATGGCACCAGTTCAGCAGAAGCTGTCCAAAAGGCATCCCAACTGCCCAGCTCTGACACATGGGATATCTACCCTGCTCAAAGACTCATTCTGACACTGTCTTGCACAAAATAATTGGCTTCCATTTCCTAACAGTTCCACTATTAGGAGATACTCCTAAAAGTAGAGTAGTACAATAGTCAGGGAATGCTCCCGAATGGATGGTCTCCAGCTCAAGCACTTGACCAGGTGTTCCCAGCTGACACCTATCTGCTGATTACACCATGCTTCTTTCCTAGTCTAATTCTCAACATAAAACTCTTCAAGGCAGGGATAAATAAAGACCTTCTTCAGATAAAGGAAAGTAAGTTGTCAGTCACAGTATTATTTCAGGTCCATCTTAAGGAAAAAAAGCCAAGTGATAAGCTAGTATTTTCAACCACAGCTTTTTTGGGAGGTTTACTTCTACTCTAGCTCTGAGAACAGGCTAGACAATTACTGTGCTTCATCCAACTGCAGGAAACAGTTTGTCTTTCTTGGTTCAAAAAAGGAAAAAAAAAACCACACACACACAAAAATCCAAAACTAGAAGTCAGCCCTGTTCTACTGCAGTGGTGCTGACAACTGTTTAGGCAATACTTTCTGAGCTTCATCATTCCCTTTCTTTTGAAAAAAGCTCCCTCCACTATGACAAGTTACAGAAGTCAAAAGAGGCAGCTTATAGGGGGAAAAAAACCCACAACACTTGGTCAGACACAGACTCTTAGACTCAGTTCTGCAACGTCTTATGCCCTATTATCTCCCCCAGGACAAATCAACAGACTGTCTAACGACTGCCACCCTCATCTACAGCAACTCACACTTCATATTGCAAAGGCTTCTGTGAAGCTGCTTCTCCCAGCAGATGCTTGTGAAACGCTTGCTAGAGAAGTACTTCAGGTTATTTTCTTGACCGATCAGTCACACTTCCTCCTGCAATGAGACACACGCTTCCTGGGGCACGGACTAGACCTCGACAACCCCTTTGCCAGGCACGTTCATGGCAACAAGGATTGGCTACACTGCTCTGAGCGGGCACCCTACGCCTGCTTTAAAATGAAGAAAATTTGGAGCCTAATTAAAGTCAGTTTTCCTACATCACACATCTTTTGGTCCACCAAAACAAAACCAAACCCCAAACCCACAACCAAACAAAAAAGCACATTCTCTTCTCCCTACACACAAACTTTTCTTTTGATGCCTCATTTACTTTGAGCTCAGGAAGTCAATTACATAAAAGTGTGGTGAAGTGTCAAATCGGAGAGCAGCACCTGACAGCTAACACTGAAATACGGGCCACAAGGGAAGAAAAAGCTCTCAGAACCTGCACTGGAGTGAGTACCTGCTTAAAACCACCGCACGAATGACTAGGTGAACCCCAGGCTGCCCACTGTCCACACAGCCAAACATGCTCAAGGGGAGCTGGAAAAAATAAAAATCGACTCTTCCGGCAGAGACATCAAAACCAGAACAAAGTTGCTGGTTTGAGACAAATATTTACACTGAAGGTAAGCAAGGGTTTCACTATCCCTGTTCACCAAGGTCTTCATTACCTCAAACACACCAGAGGTACCGCCGGGGTATCAGGGAACACCTGACTGGCTTTACCCTCCTCACACTAAGATGCAGAAATACCACCCCTCTTTTTACAGCTTGGAAAATGAGGTACAACACACTTCATCGTGTATTTCTATGTTCTTTAGTTTTGATGATCCAGCTCTTACTAACCAGAGGAATCTACACTGTTTAGAGGCCACACAGCTCGTTCCTACTCACTAGCATGCAGTCTTACCAAAAGCCACCAAGTTTTGTTGGGAATCCTTGACACTGTCTCTGCTCTCATATTACACCAAAACTATCTTCTCAGTGAGAGCAAACTAAGAAGTCATTTGCTCCTTTCAATGAATAAACAGCCAAATTCTAAAAATCCTTATGTGACACTTAAGCTCTCAAGAGCCTTCAAACATGAAGAAGTATACATTATTAGAGGTCTATATGCTGTGAAATTAATACTTCATGCAAATATTGCAGGAACACAGAGAGCTCTATACTTGAGTATGGTGATACTGGCCTGCTGGGATGATCTCCCCGGGGTGCTGCTCCACCAACATACACAAAGAAGTGATGGAAGCTGAGCAGCAAAGGTTGCTGAAGTGACCTTGCAAGTCACATCTTATTACATTTGGATATTCCAAATTAAATTCCCATTAATGAGGCAGAACTCCACCAGAAAGGTCCAATATGCAGTTACTGCTAAGTGTGTCTGTACCGCTGAAAAGGTCTTAACAGAATGCTCTTGCAGCCAGGAACATCATTTCTCTGAAATGAGGTCCACCCCTATTTCTCCTCAGGAGAAGCACAAGAAACTAAATGGCAGTAGCTAATGAAGCAGGCTGTGATGCAGCCAAGGTCTGGGCTTAACTACCTTCTTATTGAAAAGGGGCATCCAACAACAGCATCTTCCAGTACACTCTTCCAGCAGGGATATTCAACACGCACTGTAACAACTATAGCTCTCCAAAGACCACTACAGGAGTCGAGAGAAACTGAAGAGATGAACAGCTCATCCACTCAGGCAAAACAAGCTAGAATAATCCTCTTATTTGGGTTGAAAACACTGAAGAAGTTCACTGATCAGCCGCCCATTTGATACAACACACAGCAGAAGGTTGTTTAAAAGGCTATTTGAAGTAAACCAGATCTTCTTGAACAGGAGAAGGAAAGCACAGACTGTTTTAGTGTTGAGACTAATTGCTGCTGCTTAGGAAAGCTTTTTCATTTGCAACAACTGCACTGATCCGATAGCATTAAAGCTGAATCAAACCCGGAATCAGAACTGATGGGAATTCTTAAAGGATAGAAGGCAAAAGGAGGGGCTATGAGAACAAAACTCTTCTCCTCACTGTAAGAGGAGATCAGGCTCGAGACCATCTACAGAACTTGAAGGTGCACAAGTCCATGGGACCTGATGAAATCCATCCACAGATCCCGAAGGAGTGGGCAGATGAAGCTGCTAAACCACCTTTCATTATATTTGAAAGGTCATGGCAGTTTGGCGAAGCTCCCACTGACTGGAAAAGGGGAAACATAAGCCCCATTTTCAAAAAGGGAAAGAAGGAAGACCTATGGAAATACAGGCTGGCCAGTCTCACCTCTGTCCCCAGCAAGGCCATGGAGCAGATCCTCCTGGAATCTGCCTCTGCTAAGGCACATGGAAAATAAGTAGGTGATTGGCGACAGCCAACCTGGCTTCACCAAGGGCCAGTNGCTTCACCAAGGGCAAGTCACACCTGACAAGTCTTGTGGCCTCACAGTATCACCACAGCCTTGGTAGAGAAGGGCAGAGCAACAGACATCACCCACCTGGACTTATGCAAGGCATCTAACATTGTCCCACGTGACACCCTGATCTCTAAATTGGGAAGTCATGGATTTAATGGACAGACCACTCACTGATAAGGAACAGGCTAAATGGCCACACTCAAGGCTTGCAGTCAACAGCTCAATGTCCAAGTAGAAGCCATTGACGAATGGCATTTCTCAGGGGTCAGTACTGGGACCAGTGCTGCTTAACATCCTTGTTGGGAATCACGGACAGTGGGACTGAGTGCACCCTCNCATCGTGTATTTCTATGTTCTTTAGTTTTGATGATCCAGCTCTTACTAACCAGAGGAATCTACACTGTTTAGAGGCCACACAGCTCGTTCCTACTCACTAGCATGCAGTCTTACCAAAAGCCACCAAGTTTTGTTGGGAATCCTTGACACTGTCTCTGCTCTCATATTACACCAAAACTATCTTCTCAGTGAGAGCAAACTAAGAAGTCATTTGCTCCTTTCAATGAATAAACAGCCAAATTCTAAAAATCCTTATGTGACACTTAAGCTCTCAAGAGCCTTCAAACATGAAGAAGTATACATTATTAGAGGTCTATATGCTGTGAAATTAATACTTCATGCAAATATTGCAGGAACACAGAGAGCTCTATACTTGAGTATGGTGATACTGGCCTGCTGGGATGATCTCCCCGGGGTGCTGCTCCACCAACATACACAAAGAAGTGATGGAAGCTGAGCAGCAAAGGTTGCTGAAGTGACCTTGCAAGTCACATCTTATTACATTTGGATATTCCAAATTAAATTCCCATTAATGAGGCAGAACTCCACCAGAAAGGTCCAATATGCAGTTACTGCTAAGTGTGTCTGTACCGCTGAAAAGGTCTTAACAGAATGCTCTTGCAGCCAGGAACATCATTTCTCTGAAATGAGGTCCACCCCTATTTCTCCTCAGGAGAAGCACAAGAAACTAAATGGCAGTAGCTAATGAAGCAGGCTGTGATGCAGCCAAGGTCTGGGCTTAACTACCTTCTTATTGAAAAGGGGCATCCAACAACAGCATCTTCCAGTACACTCTTCCAGCAGGGATATTCAACACGCACTGTAACAACTATAGCTCTCCAAAGACCACTACAGGAGTCGAGAGAAACTGAAGAGATGAACAGCTCATCCACTCAGGCAAAACAAGCTAGAATAATCCTCTTATTTGGGTTGAAAACACTGAAGAAGTTCACTGATCAGCCGCCCATTTGATACAACACACAGCAGAAGGTTGTTTAAAAGGCTATTTGAAGTAAACCAGATCTTCTTGAACAGGAGAAGGAAAGCACAGACTGTTTTAGTGTTGAGACTAATTGCTGCTGCTTAGGAAAGCTTTTTCATTTGCAACAACTGCACTGATCCGATAGCATTAAAGCTGAATCAAACCCGGAATCAGAACTGATGGGAATTCTTAAAGGATAGAAGGCAAAAGGAGGGGCTATGAGAACAAAACTCTTCTCCTCACTGTAAGAGGAGATCAGGCTCGAGACCATCTACAGAACTTGAAGGTGCACAAGTCCATGGGACCTGATGAAATCCATCCACAGATCCCGAAGGAGTGGGCAGATGAAGCTGCTAAACCACCTTTCATTATATTTGAAAGGTCATGGCAGTTTGGCGAAGCTCCCACTGACTGGAAAAGGGGAAACATAAGCCCCATTTTCAAAAAGGGAAAGAAGGAAGACCTATGGAAATACAGGCTGGCCAGTCTCACCTCTGTCCCCAGCAAGGCCATGGAGCAGATCCTCCTGGAATCTGCCTCTGCTAAGGCACATGGAAAATAAGTAGGTGATTGGCGACAGCCAACATGGCTTCACCAAGGGCAAGTCACACCTGACAAGTCTTGTGGCCTCACAGTATCACCACAGCCTTGGTAGAGAAGGGCAGAGCAACAGACATCACCCACCTGGACTTATGCAAGGCATCTAACATTGTCCCACGTGACACCCTGATCTCTAAATTGGGAAGTCATGGATTTAATGGACAGACCACTCACTGATAAGGAACAGGCTAAATGGCCACACTCAAGGCTTGCAGTCAACAGCTCAATGTCCAAGTAGAAGCCATTGACGAATGGCATTTCTCAGGGGTCAGTACTGGGACCAGTGCTGCTTAACATCCTTGTTGGGAATCACGGACAGTGGGACTGAGTGCACCCTCAGCAAGTTCACTGGTGACACTGAGCTGTACAGTATGGCCGATATGCAGGAGGGAAGGGATACCATCCAGTGGGATCTGGACAAGCTTGAGAGGTGGGCCCATGCAAACCTCATGAAGTTCAACAAGGCCAAAGGGTAAGGTGCTGCACCTGGGTCATGGCAATCCCAAGCACAGATACAGGTTGGGAAGAGAACAGCTAGAGTGCAGCCCCAAGGAGAAGGAGTTGGGGTGTTGGTAGACGAGAAGCTCAATGTGAGCTGGCAGCCCAAAGAGCCAACAGCATTCTGGGCTGCAGCAAAAGCAGCGTGAACAGCAGGGTGAGGGAGGGGATTCTGTCCCTCTTTTCTGCTCTGGTGAGCCTCCAGCTGGAGTCCTGTGTCCAGCTCTGGAGTTCTCAGCACAGGAGGGACAGGGACCTGTTGGAACAAGTCCAGTGAAGGGCCAAAAAAAATTAAAAAAAATTATCAAAGGGCNGAGGAGAAGGAGTTGGGGTGTTGGTAGACGAGAAGCTCAATGTGAGCTGGCAGCCCAAAGAGCCAACAGCATTCTGGGCTGCAGCAAAAGCAGCGTGAACAGCAGGGTGAGGGAGGGGATTCTGTCCCTCTTTTCTGCTCTGGTGAGCCTCCAGCTGGAGTCCTGTGTCCAGCTCTGGAGTTCTCAGCACAGGAGGGACAGGGACCTGTTGGAACAAGTCCAGTGAAGGGCCAAAAAAAATTAAAAAAAATTATCAAAGGGCTGGAGCACTTCTATGAGGACAGGCTGAGAGAGTTGGGGCTGTTCAGCCTGGAGGAGAGAAAACTCTGGGAAGACCTTACAGCAGCCTCCTAGTACCTAAAGGGGGCTACAGGAGAGGTGGGGAAGGACTTTTAACAAGGGCCTTCAGCAATAGGACAAGGGGTAACGGATTCAAGCTGCAAGAGTGGAGATCTAAATTAGATCTCAGGAAGAAACCTTTCACTCCAAGGGTAGTGAGACCCTGGCCCAGGTTGGCCAGAGAAGCTGTGGCTGCCCCATCCCTGGAGGGGTTCAAGACCAGGCTGGATGGGGCTTGGAGCAACCTGGGGTGGTGGGAGGTGTCCCTGCTCAGGGCAGGGGGGTTGAAACTTGATCTTGAAGGTCCCTTCCAGCCCAAACCATTCTATGATTCAAACTGACCCGAGGATGGAAAAGCATAAAGATACAGGTAGAACAGAACAGAGAGCAGCTTACCTTCTTGTCTCTGGTCCTTACTTCCCCATAGAAATCTAGGGCTTCTTGAGCCTTTAAAAACTTGCCTCGATGCAACAAATATGCACATATCATTACACCAGTTCGTCCCTTTCCAGCTTTACAGTGGATTGCTGCAACATGATTGTCATCTTCACTTAGCCATTGGTCAAGGTCTTCACAAAAAGGTTTGATAAGCTCTAGCTGTGGTGGGTTATGGTCTTCAAAAGGGTACTGTGCAACTGCAATGAGAATTAGTAAATTAGCAAAGTCTCAAAAGGGAATAACATCAAGCTCAACTAGACAAGTCAACTTCGTGACAACTATGCAAAAACAACATTAACTTTCCAAATAGCCCCGCCCCATTTTACATACAGATACGTACAGTGTTACGCAGCAACGTACTGCATGTTAGAGGTGGCAGATGTTCCTCTAGTAATACAAAAGCAAGCATCCTGCTACGTGAAAAGACTACTTGACACTGCTACTGAAATGAGCGGCGCAGTCTGTATCTTACACCCCAGATTTTCAAGAATTTGAGAGTACGTTAGCATAAAGAATAATCTTGTGGAAACTCATTACTCTAGCAACGATTAGGCTACCTGCTGAGAGAAAACAGGGCCAGACCTCAGCCACTGGCCAGACAACAGGCATTTTGCTGAAAAGTGAGCACACACGGGTCTACATTTGGAACAAACTCTCAGAACTTTCTCAAGGGGGTTTTGAAACAAAAAACGCAACTTCCATATTAGAAAAATCATAATCAGAAAAGAAATCTCATGTAAGGCATTCACAATACTTCCAGGTCTTAAAGTCAAACCACCAAACGAAGTTGGCCTTTTTCTTACATGGATGCACAGAAACACTTTTTCCATCTAGAGATGGAAAGAATTTCAGGCAAGCATGCAGGAAATGAAATGAAACTCAAGAGAGCAAAAAATAAGCAATGAACAGAAAGAAGAACCAATAATCTAACACCTTGGGTAGGACATGTCATGGTAGGACATCAGTGCCATGCTGACTGGCAGATTACACAGGGCTGTACTACCTCCATTGGGGGAGCAGTGCTTTATAAAGTGCACCCCAACTCTGCATCAACAGACTTGGAATCTTATAAATACAACTCTGGTTCATTGAAAGATTTTCAGCTAGAAACACCATTTCCTTGTACAGTCTAAATACAACATCTCATTCGTGGCAAGTGTTTGTATTCACTCCGTAAGTACTACTCTCATCATACACACAAGGCCCCTTTTGATGAATCTCTAAGGACCTGAAGAGCAGAAGTGAGGGATGAGGTTATGGACTTCAATGCAGCACAAGTCCAAAGTCTTCTGGCCACGGATTTATCCACATGGACAATGTACTGAATCACAGAATGGCAGAAGTTGGAAGGGACCTTTGGAGATCATCCCCAACCCCCTGCCAAAGCAGGGTCACCTACAGCAGGATGGACAGGAAGGTATCCAGGCAGTTTTGAAGTATCTTCAGAGAAGGAGACCCCACAGCCTCTCTGGACAGCATGTTCCAGGGCACTGGCACCCTCAAAGGAAAGAATTTTAAAGAAGTTTTTCCTCATGTTGAGATGGAATTTCCTGTGCTCCAGGTTGTGTCCACTGCCCTTTGTCCTGTCACTGGGAACCACTGAGAGGAGTCTAGCCCTGTTCTCTTGACACCTGCCCTTTCCATATTGTTAAGGATTGATGAGATCCCCTCTCAGTCTTCTCTTCTCCAGGCTAAACAGGCCCAGGTCTCTCAGCCCTTCCTCATAAGAGACATACTCCAGTCCCCTCATTGTCTTTGCAGCCCTCTGATGGACTCTCTCCTGTAGTTCCTTGTCTTTCTTGAACTGGGGAGCCCGGAACCAGTCACAGTGCTCCAGATGTGGCTTCACCGAAGCAGAGCAGAAGGGGGAGGATGACACCTCTCCATGTGCTGGCTATGTTACGTAATGCACTCCAGGAGACCATTGGCCTTCTTGGCCACAAGGGCCATTGCTGGCTCCATATTCACTCACAGTACAGGCTGCCCCCTTAATCTCCCAGGAAACCAAACAGGTAGGCCAATTAAAGTGCATAATCTTTGTTAAAGCAGCAAGGGTTAATCAACATGAACGTACTCTAAAATTCTTCTGCATGGAAGATCCAAAGACTCACAATCGTTTTACGTGAACTTAGAGATGCCAATTTCTGCAGCAGATGTAAATATAGGATTTTATCTAGAAACCCCTAAGAAAAGAAGCTGTATGGGGATGCTGCAAATTCATCCACACAACTTTGAGTCTGTCCTAACTACATCCAGTAAGGTTCTGCTTGTGAAGAGGAGAAACAAAAGTAAACCTGAAAGAACAGCCTAAAAAATCCCATGTAATAACAGCATGCTGAAGATGCTCTCCAAGATTTGGGATTTTAAAGTAAAACTGTTGTTCTCTGCTAAGGGAAGTTTCAAGTCCCCATTTTGGTTATCTAAGGTAACTAATTTGGGGATGAAAATAAAGGGAGGCAACACGTAGCTCCCTACAGCGATGCTGTCTTATGCAGGGGAGCTGCCACGGGTGCTGTCACAAGCAAAATTTTGGGCTGGGATCGACTGTGAAGGGATCTGAGCACCCCGTAACAGAAAGTATTAAATCAAAGCAGGTGTATGTTCTGGGGTATCAGAAGCACACCCTCTTCATTTACATCTTTTCTCCTCTTACTATAAGCACCGTTCAAACAGATCTTAAAATACTTTTTCTGCCCTGGATGTATCGAGTGAGGTTTTGGGATACTGTCATTCAACATCCTAAGAGCAGACCACAAGCAAAGATGACTTCAAAATTTCAGTCCTACCTTCAGACATTAAGGCACCCAGTGACATTTTGGTCATGTTCTAAACACCTTCTGTACAACTTGAGGGATGCTTTGAAATCATAATAACGAAAGAAGTTGTCAACCCTTTGCTCTGATTAGCCAGTAAGGCCAAAATTTATCCATCACCTACAACTACATACGCACAAGTGTTTCTTATCTACCCAGCCTTTCTGAAGCACTGCATGAAGAGGAACTAGAGCTCAGCACCCAGAGGTGCTCCTCTGCACAATAAGCAAAGGTAAATCAGTATTTATTAACTGGGAAGTTAACACTGACAGAACAGGTACACCAGTTTCTACTCACCAAGGGTCTGATTGAAAGGAGCCCCTAAAAACTTCCCCACTGGTTCTGGTAGGTCTGCAAAGTGCCTAAGAACCAACTCATCTCAGAGAACATCACACGGGAACTAATTTATTAATTATTTTTTTTTAAGCAACTGAAGGCTTGTTCCAGATCTTCAAAAAATTGTTTTATATGAACAGTCCCGGTGGCTTCATTGTTCTGCATTTTTATCCTAAGTGATGCTTTTGCATAAAACAAACCCAGATTCCTCTAAGCTTCACATCTAAACTCTACAAGTTTGCACACTGAATTTAACAGACACTTCTACATAACCCATCCTGCAAAAATCTGTGCAACAGTAGATTTCCATTGCCTTATTAGACCTTGATCTAGTTAACTGCTAGGAACATACTTTTTTGAAAGCATCCAGAATACAGCAAATTCCTCCAACGACTCAAAGCAGTCTGACATCTTTCCTTGTGCCCAAATGCCCTACATCACTACTCATCAGCTTCTACTTTATACTTTCATCCAGAAACACTGAAGTTTAAAGAAAAGAACAAACACTAGACAGAAAAACATACCTCTGCAGTTAAATTTGGCGGTGTCATAATGTCTTTCAGCACATCTGAGGAAGAGAAATAGACAAGAGTTCAAAATCAGTCTCTAAGGCACTCCCAATATCTGTCACACCTTGGAACATAATCATCAACAAATGAGAAAATCACGTACATCCATCACCTTTTTGATTTAAACCTACAGCTAGAAGTAACAGAGAAAAAATGTTCTATTTAAGATGTATAAAGTCGCTCATTAAAACATCCACTATTTTTCTGTAAAACAATTACTTACCCTATAGTAATTGTGGTCCATCAGCACGTTCTAGTCAGTGCGACTCTCCATGTGGATGCTCACACAAGTAATGCCACACACCACTGCTGTGTGACACTGCAGGGTCAGCCGCTTGAGCAGCTTTCTGCTCCCACACAAACACAACGAGCAGAGGGCTATGACCTTCATCCGATTGACTCTGAACTCAAAACAACGTGTCAAGATCCCTGAACAACAACATGGGTGCTAGGGGCAATGGGGATCACAAGGACATTTCACAGACCCTTGGCTAGTGCAACCCCAGCAAGCATCCCTTCTCCAACAGGACCACGACAGGCAACTGACAGCACCACCAAGTACTGTCGCAGAGATCACTCGCCCCAAGTGATCAAGAAATTGGGACACTGCTCTCCACCTTGGCGTTTGTTCTTGAAACTAGGTGAACTCAAGAAAACCCGAAAGGCCAACCCACCAGTTCTCCCCTCGCAGGCACAGTTCTGAAGACTTTGGAGTTGCATCAGTGTCAATCCAACCACTCGGAAAGAGTGACTAGCTAGTAGCACAGCAAACCACACTGTGCTCCTCTTGCAGGGTGACTTCCTAGGGATAAACATCAGCAACTGGATGCAAACGGTCTGGTGGGTAGGGCTCAAATACAGCCAAAGTGGCATGCTGTAAAGGAGACGAGCCAGATCAGATGCTGGGGGCAAGGGGAAAGATGGCAAGAAGTGGATGCCCTCCGTAATCTTCCCTGGAGTTGCTCTCTGCAGGCAAGCTGACGTGCCCCTACACAATGCAAGTGAAATGCAGGTCAGAAGGAAAACAAGAACAATCCTGCCTCAGAACGGGACTCCAGGTTGACTGGGAGTCACTTCAGCAGACAACACGTATCTAGACCTTCTGTTCTGATTATAACCTGTACTCTTCATAGGGTTGAAATACCCACACCAGTTTCAGGACCAGTATGAACTTATTTTTCCTTAATAGGTATGATACGACTGCAGTGTTTGGAGCCAAAGGGAGCCTACTTAACATCTTCAGACATGCAAACTCTTTGGCTCCGACTCGCATGATTGTTCCATGTATCTGGAGCCTCACAAGTGCTGTGTTGAGCTTTGGCCACGGGACTCACACACCAGGGACAGAGGCGGGTCTGCTGGGGTTGCACGTGCACTCGGAGCTTCCCTTCCTCTGAATTCCAGGGCCTTCTCGACTCCGGTCTCTGCTAGGGTAAGGTCTGGCAGCTTTTACAGCTGCAATCACATTGCTGACACTCTCTCTGGGTCAGAAACGACACAGAGCAGGTTAAGCTGGCAAGTGGGACTCAAAAAAACCCCATTATCTGCACTCAAGCCTTCAAGCAGAAAGATTCGGCAGCACGTATGCTCAGCCCCGCTGGGAAGCAAAGCAGTTAACACAAACATCTCCCCCCAGAAAGTTCCATTCTTCCTCTTAAAAAAATACCCAATTCAAAGGGGTAGGAAGAGATTAAAGTCTTCAAAACAAACAACGGGCACAAAAACCTTCAAATGTTGAAGTTTGAGAAAGTATCAAGTAGAACACCGCAAGGGACTTTTTTTAAAAACTGGTTGCACTGAAAGTGAGCAGAGAACACAGGCACCTCGCTCTGTGCCCTCTGACCAGAGATGCACACAACAAACACAGAGCTCCAGGCTCGGATGTATAAAATAAACACATCTTCCATGTAATGAAATGGGAGTATCTGCTGCAGACATCCCACCAACACATGCTCTGGGGGATGCTTCTGTCCCTCAGCATCTCAAATGTATTTGGGTGTGTTGTGTGGTTTTTTCATACACTATCAGACCTGTACACAGTCAGATCTCCTGATGAAACTTGAACTTCTCTTGGTTTTGTTTTGGGGGTGGGTGGGTAGCGGGTTGGCGTGGTTCTTGTAATCCTCCTTATGATTAAGCAAGTCTAAAGTAACCCAGATCTTAAGTCCATTAAGCCAGGCATCTTTCTGATCAAAGTCCCAACCCCACTGATGGGAGGTCCATGGGCTACTGAAAAGATGGCAGCCTACGCCAAAGCCCAGTCCCAAGAACACACAGGTACAGAACGCATGCACGCAAAGTCCACATCGCTCATTACAGCTCCTTCCTTTAACTATCTGCTTGTGGAAGAGTTAAAAGAAATACACTGGAGAAGATCAAGGGGCTGGAGCCCCTCTGCTACGAGGACAGGCTGAGGGAGCTGGGGCTGTTCAGCCTGGAGAAGAGGAGGCTCCGGGGAGACCTTGGAGCAGCCTTCCAGGATCTGAAGGGGCTCCAGGAAGGCTGGGGAGGGGCTGCTCACAAAGGGCTGCTGCGACAGGACGAGGGGCAATGGACTTGAGTTAGAGAAGGGTAGATTTAAGTTGACTATTAGAAAAAATTTCTTTCCTCTGAGGGTGGTGGAACACTGGAGCAGGTTGCCCAGGGAGGTGGTTGAGGCCCCTTCCCTGGAGATCTTCAGGGTGAGGCTGGATGAGGCCCTGGGCAACCTGGTCTAGTTGGGGGTGTCCCTGTGACTGCGGGGAGGTGGGACTGGATGGCCTTGGGAGGTCCCTTACGGCCTGGAGGATTCTATGATTCTAAGATAGAGAGTATTACAGTAAGGGAGGCAGCAATTAGGAAGTATGTCAAGTTAGGAAATGAAAGCAGAACATTAAAATTAAGAATTCTGACAGGAACACATGAGAAAAACACACAAATAAAAAAAGGAAACTGAATGCTCAGTCAGACACCGGGAAGTCAAAAGCATGGATGAAGCACAACTGATGTCATTTAAGCATCCTTTCACAAAAATATCTCTAAATCCTTTTATTAAATAGAACTTCTCAACTTCATTACAAACTTCATATAACAGCTACCTTAAGGGAACTCAAATCCCATGGCAGTGTTTGAAACAATTCTGAATACAATCACGTAACTCTTCTGAACTCCCACCTCTGTCTTTTGAACACGGACAGCAGTCTGACTATTTACAAAGGATTAGCTTAATCCAAAGAGATGCTGTTCTCCAAGATATCTGAAGGCTGCGATTTCTTCCCATCTCAAGACCAAACACTGCAACCATTCACCTAACGGCTTTATGTACTTAACGTGTATAGGTTTTCCTGCATAAAGAAATAACCTGGCCTCTCCAGCCAGAGACAGACAATTTAAAACTATGCTTTCCAAGGGGTGCAGGCATCCCCCGAGTCTCCATCATCCATGATTTGGGGAAGAAAAAAAACCCACAGGCTTTAAGAGGATGTTTCATCCTGCAAAAGTTTTCATCCAAGGGTGAAAACAGTGATTTTAGGAAGTTTCACTTGTGATTGTTTTGAAAAATTGCAACAGGGGAAATCAACAGGGGGTGGGTGGTTCTTGCACCAAAAACTGAACAGGTAAATTTTTTCTATGAAGCAGTTGAAGACTTTACACACCTGGACCAGCACTTTCTGCAGCTGAGAACACACAGATCAACAACGTAAATCTCAAAAGCATGTGTCTCAGCACATCACTCTTCTCACTTTATAACTTTAAGGTTGTTCCTGAGTAGGGGTGGGGGATGGTTTTTTGCTTTTTTCTGAAGTAAAATGGGGTTGCTAGCACACAGCAAACTGGAGCTTCGCAAGCACCAACCCCCTGAGGAGCTACTTGCCAAGACGCACAGAAGTCTTACTAGACACTTACTTCCTGACCAAGCCTTGAAGTTTACCAACAGCAACCGACTGTTTTAACCTGTCACCTCACAAAACAAGCAGCTGGGTATCAGGCGGCTCAGCAAACCCTGCTCTTGTAAGCGGTATCACACGAGCCACGCGTCACAGCAGCTGACAGCTGAACTCAGCCCCAAGGAGCAGGAGGAAATTCAGTTTTATCTGTCCTGTTCTGCTTTGCTCCTCAAACCAAGCAAAAGCTGTTAGGAGGTTTCAGGGGAGGTCTAATAAAAAATACAGTGGTTTGATTTTGCTTGATACAGATCTCTAGGGCTGAGCTACAGAAGACTCCAAAAGAAGATATCCAAAGAGTTACCTCGTAAGAGAGCCGGCACGCACACGTGGAAGCTATTCTAGGAAGCACCCTGCCTTCCAGCCAGAAGTGCAACGAATATTATTAAAAGGCTTTATTCTGGAGAGCTTCTAAGTTGGAGAAAATAATTTTTTTTTACTGAAGTCTATGAAAGCTGTTCAAGGAGTTTATTTTAACACATATTTTGCTTACATCTTTTTTTCTGTCACATCCTACCCCAGGCTTTACAGACAACTTCAATAACCACCGTAACATTTCTCAGCTCCTAGTGTCACTTCACTTACTTGATGCATATTCCTTCAACTAATTTAAAGGTATATTCAAGTATTTCTTTTTAATGACCAACAGATTACAGTGTAATGAACTGCCTGGATTTCCATATTACAATAATTTTTCCATTAACTGCAAATATTTAGAAGCATAGGCATTTAAAAAAAAAATAGCCTTAACAGCTCAGAGAACCATTAAATCTTCAACTTAGATTTCTGGAAAAAAAAATGAGGGGTAGGAAAATCATGACCTACTTCTCAACATCAGCTGACGTCACCAAATCATTTATACTAATGAAATTAGCCTAAGCTAATGTGTAAAGATGATCGAGGAGCAACAATAAGAAACTCTTTTCTAACATCAACAATAGCTTTCTGTGTAACCAAATTTTTCAGAGTAAAAGGGTACACTTACAAAAGTGAGTAGCCATCATATTAGCAACAGCTGCAACAGCTTTTTCAAAGTACTGAACGGGGCCAGTCAGTTAAGATTGAGGAAATGACCAGAACGTGGGTACCAATAGAGTTCAATTAAAAAAAAGAAAAAAAAACAGGAAAATATTAATTTGGCAATTTCTGCACTGTGGACACTAACACATTAATAGAAAGCCTGCTGTGAATTACTTTTTCACTTTTTAATCATGTGGTACAAGCTCCAGATGGGCTGGATGCCAAGTCATTTAAAAGCGTTCAAGTAATACGAATACACACCAGCATTTCATTTAACCTCACTCAGTTCCACTAAATGAAGTAACAGTGCTCTCAATCAGGCTTAATTGCTTTAAGAAATTTGCAAAACATCTCTAGTTCAGCTTCAGTACAGCAACACGCCACTCACTTTCACTCACACGCTATTTTTAGAACTCATTATTTTGGAAAATACATCTATAAGAGCATACTTACAGATTGTATATCTTGTAATGGTTTTTATGCTTTGAATCCAAAAACCTTAAATAGAAAAAAAAGGCATTCATTAATATACATTGCACTAATGCCAACCTTACTCTGCAGCGTGGTTAAAGCAGCATCCAGCACGTGCAGGTCTGCATTCCCGGTCCCAGCTGGCCCCGCAGCACCTCCAGGTCAAGGAGGTGGCAAACCTCATCCCCACAGAGAGCCCAGCAGCACCAACGAGAGCCCTTACGGGACCGAGGGGCCCAAGATCTGACCCTCAACTCAAATACCTTAAAAACCGGCACGGCTTGGTCCCTACAATAAATATCTGCACATTGAAATATAAAGCTGAGGAAGGGTTGCTTATTTTTAAAGCAGAAAGCACGGATTACACGAGGGCATCTGTAAGCACCTACTTTCCGTTTAATCACCTAAGCCAAAGTATTTTGATACTGTGGTGTCTCCGAAGGAAAAAAAGCAGTTAAACTAACTTGCATGTTCTAGCCATAACATTTAGCTACACCTAGCCACTAAACATTTAGTTTAATACTAGGTTTTTAAAATGGCCACTGAAGTTGAAAGAGAGTGCCCGATGACATTCTGGGCTCAGAAAGGACGAGGAAGGCTACTATACTTTTTTCATGCTCATTTAATTTTCATGCTCACTTTGTAACAAAAACTTCCCATGCAAGCCCCAGAGCACCAAACTGCAAACATGATTCATCAGAATTGCCATGATTATATATGATGTGTCACCTGGCAATGTTCAAGAAGAAATAACACACAAATGTTTACACTTAACATCATCAACAGTGTGTATCTGCACATCAGCCAGAAGGAATTTAATTAGCCATGACAGAACATGCTGTTCAAATTGAAAAGAAACACTAGCTGCTAATATCCTGGAAAGCTCAAGCAAAAACAAGCTCTGGTTATCAGTCATAATATTCCAGAAGAACCTAGAGGAACTCTGTGGTTAAACCAATGCATTAAAATAAGAACAGATGTGAACGCTCCTTGTGCGGCACTGAGTGTGAGACTCCGGCTTCATCAGCAAAAACATCTCCCGACTCCCAGCGGCTCCCCTGTTGGCAGACTTCAAGAGATTAAGGAAGATGGTGGCCATGGCAATTTGCTCAGGAAGCTTCCCCACTCATTTAAAACATGTCGGAGAGCAAGGAGAGCTGACTCTGCCTCTGCCAGTGACATCCAAAACCTCAGAAAACATCAGCGGCAGGAGTCAGACTGCGGTCCAGGTCGTACTTCTCAGGCAGCATCAGCAGTAAGCGTCAGGACACCAGCTATTCAGAAAGAGCCCACTGGCACATCCTGGCTCAGTATCCATTGCTCTGCAGCACAAACCCATTCAACTCCTGTATAAAATGCTCTTGGGAAAAAAAAGAAAGAGAAAAAAAATCTACACTAAAGAGACAACAGGAGCAGCTGAGGATCTGCTGACTGCAACACGCAGATGCTGCATGTTACATCCTGAGCCTTCAAGGGGCAACAAACCTAACAGCACTTTAGCATCCAGTTCGCTACCGCTGCTTAATTTATACCTCTCTGTATGTCAATTTAGTTGGTGACACTTGTAGGCGATCACTACTCCTTTTGACCAGAGGCCTTACAGACAACCTAATCACACAGACATTCCCTTTCAAGAGTCTGATTTACACAGAACTACACCCCTAACCAATAACATGTATTTTTCTTCAAACAGAAGGAACTGAAATCAATCTTGTGAATGAACCTGCCTGTTATTATTTATTTGGATCAGTCCCATGTTATTTACTCCAACTCCAGCCTTTTCCCCCATCCTACTATTTCTGCACGTGGACTCCGTCAGGGATCACCCATCTCAGACAGCAGATGCAATGCCCACATTAACTTATTCATGGTGGCTCTGCTGGTAAAGAAAAGATGGCTAAACAGAATCACAGAATTGTCTACGTTGGAAATAGCTTGAGTTTGTGGGACAGCAGAAGCTTTTTCTCGAGTGCGAGTTGTATGCAATGATACGATCAGAAAACACAACTTCACGCTTCTGTTCTCAAATCCAGCAGAGACATACGGACTCCATAAGAGCATTTACAGGTGGCTATGCTGAACCTGGCTGGTGCTACCAGCTCGGGAAAAGGGACTTCTCGCTACCACGTGACAGAACAAGGTCACCTCTGCAGGCCTGGTCAAAACCAGCCTCCAACATGTTCAGTGCCATTCATGGACAGCGAGTTTCGTTGCGATGGTTAGCTATGCAAAACCTAAACCTGCTCCAACTCATCAGAAGCTAACTGGGGCCGTGGGGAAAGTTGCTGCCTCCAGATGACCAGTTCTCAGTTGAGGGTTACAATTCTTCCCAGTGTGGGAACCAAGGAGTCATCTCAACTCTTTTCTGTACCAACCTGGCAAGCAAATGCCAGCGAAATTCAAGCAGCACTAATTCTGCAATCACGAGAAACTTTCTGTGCCATTTCAAACCTGGGAGCAGGCCTTCTTGCCCAGATTACAGAATGGTAGGGGTTGGAAGGGACCTTCAGAGATCACCTAGTCCAACCCTCAGGGCTGCTAAAGCAGGGTCACCAGGAGCAGGTTGCACAGGAACGCATCCAGGTGGGTCTGGAATACCTCCAAAGAAGGAGACTCCACACCTTCTGGGCAGCCTCTTCCAGGGCCCTGGCGCCCTCAAAGGAAAGAAGTTTTTCCTCATGTTGAGATGGAACTTCTTTGGTTCCAGTTTGTGCCCATGCTCCCTTGTCCTGTCACTGGGCACCACTGAAAAGAGTCTGGCCCTGTCCTCTTGACACCCAACCCCTTTAGATACCTATAAACGTTGATGAGATCCCCTCTCAGTCTTCTCCAGGCTAAACCAACACAGGCCTCTCAGCCTTTCTTTGTAAGAGACATCCAGTCCCTTGATCATCTTTGTAGACCTCTGCTGGATTCTCTCCAGTAGTTTCTTGTCTTTCTTGAACTGGGGAGCCCAGAAACGGACACAGTGCTCCAGATACACCTGCTTTGAACTTAACTGCAAAACCATGGCATTATCCCCCCATTCCCAAACATCAGGTCTCTTGGAGAGCTACTGAACTTACAACCTCAAATAACCAAGACCTACCAAGCATCACAAATTACTTGAAAAAAAAAAAATAAATCAGAATTTAGGATCCTGAAACCACTAACATTTGGCAGCTTCTGCCAATTATTTCATTTTTAATGCAAGTTCTCACACTACATTCCCCGTGTAGGGGACACTCCTAGAACAGCAGGTACACCTACCACAGTTGTATCCAGCAGTTCAGAGGAGATAACTATTTGATGTTAATAGTGACAACCTGGAGATGGTTGGTTGGTGGGTTTTTTTGGAGGGGACAGGGGTGTGTGCGTGTTGTTTTATTGTTTATCTGCTGTAAGCATCACCAGCAATACTCAACTTTAGCTGATTCTTCGCCCCATCCATAATTATTCAACGCAGATGTAAAAGCCTTTAGGTAAGGTCACCTGTCTTTACTACTTTAAATCAAAATTAACTTATCAAGCACTTCATTTATCAATTGAACAGAAGGATATGGGCAACATTCTGAAATGCATTCAGCTATCCGAGGAAAATCTCAACATAATCAAAGGCACGGACTGATGTCTTTCTAAATGCAAAGAACCTCCTTTTACCCCTGCACAATTCACTGGAGTCAATTTTCACAGAAAATAGCAGATTTCGTGTATTTGAGATCAACCCAGAAGAGCAGACTGGCCTGAAATTCTTGAAAATATCATTTTTGTTTCCAACATTTTTCAGGGAAGTTAATAAGGCAATATCAACGAGATGCCATTTCTGTGAGTCGGAACACCCATCCTTTCCTCAGGACAGCACAAGTGAGTGCAGAAAAGGATACTCGGGATTTACAAGAGTAAGGTAATGAAAAGAAAAAAAAGTCTTACCTTACAACATCATCAATGTTGTTCCGGTATACTCCTTCAAGCCTCTCCGCAGGAAAACCCATAGCAATTATGTTTGGATAAATATCTGAATATGCAAGTTAAGGAAACGTCTGTAAAGCATATCAAATTTCTACAATAGCATTAAGTGGACATTAATGAAATATTTAACTGCACCTAAGGCAGAGCAACAACTCCCATGCGCAAAAAATTCAGCTTCACACATGCAGTAATAAAGGCTCTTCCAAAAAAAAAAAAAAAAAAGGAAAAGGTTGAGGCAGAAAAAAAAAAAAAACACAAACAAAAAACCAAAACAAAAACCAAACCACAGACCAGGAAGGAAACTCGAGAACACGATACTTTGACCAGAGTCACTATGAAGGAAATGTCCTTACATCTCCAACAGGTAACTTATTAATAAAGCTTATTAGAAGTCCCTGCTGCTAAACAGCTGATGGTTAACATCCAGGAGGAAGGCACTCCACTGAAAAAGCAGAGTCACGTAATCCACTTGTCGTGCATCGTCTCGCTGCTGTCGCATGGACGCCACACACGGGGCTTTCTCCACAGTTTTGAGTGGCCTATTAAGTCCAACAGGAAGCTCTTAAACAGGCTGGTGCGGCTGAACTGCGAGATGTTCCAAATTCAAACCCACATTCCAGTCCCCAGTGACCCCAAGACAGGTATAACCAAACCAAACAACAAAAGCCCACTTTAGTGCCAGCCCTGGCCAGGCTACATAAACACAAACAATGTTTTTATCAATTTCCATGATTTCTACATACCGGGCCACTAGAGCAGCTGCAAAGGTAGCTCTGAATGGCTGAGAAACTGCAACAGATGAGAATGTACCTATTTGACGAGGATTATAGATAGTGTTTATTAAAAAAAACCCAAACCAAACAAACCTCTACTTCTGGAAAAATATTTAGTTTCTTATTCCAAAGTACCTGTAACTAACTTGCCAAAACAACCTGAGATAACTTAGGACAAGTACCTCTTCGAAAAAATAAATTAGCATTAAGGAAAAAGGCCAAATAAGAAAACAGTATGTTTACATCTAGAGACGATACAGTAAAGAATTCATCATAAAGTGCTAGAAAATTACTGGCATTTATTTTCCTGGTGGTGTAATGATATATCGATTTAAGTTTTGTTTTCTTTTAAACAGAACTCAAGAAAATAAAATATTCCTGAGTTTTAAACATTATTAGAACTGATAACATAGTGAAGAAGCTTCACTGAAAAGCAAAACAGAAATGAAACTAGCAGCTCCAGAACAGACCATACCCTACCACCTACTCCTCAAACTAATTTTAGACCGAGTGAGAACAAAGCATAATATGTTTTAAGATGGCCCTGCTTTAAACAAGGGGGCTGGAACAGGTGATTTCCAGAGGTCCCTTTCAACCTAAATTATTCCACAACCGCAAGAATCATTTGTATTTTCATGGTTAAAATCTAACAGAGCTCCAAAGAGTAGTCATCCAAATGGAGAACACAGCAGCAGCTTCCACGTTAGAATATTCCAGTTACTGGCCACAAAGGCCGGCCTGAAGTAGGGTACGAGCTAATTGACTCCATCCCTGCAGAATTCCCACACGATGAAGTCCCCACAGGGAAGCAGCATGGCCCAAGTTCTGCACTTACACAGTTAACTACAACACTTAAAATTAATAATTAAATACACTGAAATAATTTTTTTCTACACTCAAAAAAACCAACTAGCATTTCCTATGATGTAATCGAAGGATTAATAGACATTGGTCTGCTTGGACTATTCAAGAGATGATTTAGAAAAATATATAAAAGCTTTTGAGAAATCCATGTACATAGCTGTACCTGTCTTAAATACAGACACTGAAAGGGGTTCACATCTGGTTTCCAATTTATTTTGTACTTGCAAAAACCCTTGAAAAAGCTTATCTTCAGGAAAAAAAAACAAACCAACCCACCAGCCATTAAGCTGCTTAACTTCTACAGCCGTAGATACTATCAAATCACATAAATCTTAACCTTTGAACTTCACTCTGAACATATTTTACTCCCCAAGCAGTCCACACCTCTGTTAATTTAACAGAGGGATCTATATAATTCACAATGTATTTACTACTTTATCAGTTACTACTTGCCATAAGCAGAAGAAATTGGCCGTAAGTCGCAGGCACTTGCTGCTACCAGGCACGGAGCAGGGATGACCTGGCTGCACAGGCAGCACACCCCATCACTCCCTCCTGATTTCACCCCGATCTCTACCCACATTTATACCCCAAAGCACTTCCTTTTGCACCCTGCTCCGAGCAGCAGAGCTATATAAATTCCCACAGCAAAATAACCTAGTATAGGTTCTCTGTAGAGGACGAGCACACATGCTAGCAACAGGGGTAAAATCAATGTATTTTGACACAGCACATCAAAACCAAACTCAGTCTCAACTATAGTATCACCCATGAGGCAGATGCCCAAATTTCACTGAATTACCACATCGCTTGCTCAAATCTGTTTGCAAGCTTTTCCCCCCCCACACGCACAAGTTTCAGCCTGCGGTTTATGTTCAAATGCTTTTCTTCTGCTGCTGGCTTTTCCTCTCCGAGAGGCTAAGAAACAAGATAGGTTGCAGGATTGCCAGCTGGTGCAGGATGGCAGCGGAGCAGACACCCCAGCTGAAGGGAACAGACCATCTTAACAACAGCACTTCCAGTTTGCAGGCTCCCAGATGTGCCCAAACACCAAAGCCTCAGAACACGCAGGCAGAGATATAAATCACAGAAGGGTTAGAGTTGGAAGGGACTTTAAACATCACTGAGTTCCGACCCCCTGCCCTGGGCAGGGACACCTCCCACCACACCAGGTTGCTCCAAGCCCCATCCAGCCTGGCCTTGAACCCCTCCAGGGATGGGGCAGCCACAGCTTCTCGGGGCAACCTGGGCCAGGGTCTCACCACCCTCACACCAAAGAAGTTCTTCCTAAGATCTAAATCTCCCCTCTTCCAATTTAAAACCATTACCCCTTGTCCTGTCACTCCACTCCCTGACCAAGAGTCCCTCCCCATCTCTCCTGTAGCCCCCCTTCAGATCCTGGAAGGCTGCTCCAAGGTCTCTCCCTGGAGCCTTCTCTTCTCCAGGCTGAACAGCCAGTTCCAAAACAACTGGCTCTCCAGATTTCCAAAACTGCCTGCTTTTGGGAAGCTCCCACATTTCATGTGACCCCTCTCCCCTCGCTCGCTCCTCAAGGGCCATGCATGAGGAGTACATGCAGAGCTCACACGCATTTCTTCTTTTAAAGAGGAGCAAGCCAGCAGAACTGAACACTTACGATGAAGCATGCATCATTACAGGTCATTTTTAAACCCAGAGCTGGTGCTGCAAAAGGTGTTCCGCCATACGCCAGTAAGTGAAGAAAATGGAAAAGGATTTCAAGTGGGGGAAGAGGAGGAGAGAGTACGCACCAATTCGGCACTGCTGGTTCGGTACAAGCGTGGTACGCTCTAGGGTCTCACTGCCTGACAGCACGGGAACAGAAGTGCTACTGGAAAGCAAATACCCAACAGCGAGCCTGGTGGGGCAGGCCTGTTTCTGGAAAAACACAGAATCATAGAATGATCAGGGCCAGAAGGGACCTCCAAAGGCCATCCAGTCCCACAGACGCAGTCGCAGGGACACCCCCAACCAGCCCAGGTTGCCCAGGGCCTCATCCAGCCTCACCTGGAAGATCTCCAGGGAAGGGGCCTCAACCACCTCCCTGGGCAACCTGCTCCAGTGTTNCCTCCTCTGGACCCGCTCCATCAGGTCCATGTCCTTCCTACATTGAGGGCTCCAGCCCTGCACCCAGTGCTCCAGGTGGGGTCTCACCAGAGCAGAGCAAAGCGGCAGAATCCCCTCTCTGGATCTGCTGGCAATGCATCTTTTGATTTTTTTTGACCAGTAAGCCAGTTTCTCCCCCACCAAAACACCAGCATCCCAAAGTACTTTACTTATCTCAAAATATTAGACTGGAATGGAATTCACAAGTCCCTGCTCACTCTTTTGTCTGCAACAAAATTTGCACTGACAGAGAGCGGCTCCAGGACAGCCCTGCCAGCACACACCTGAGGCTGCGGCTTTGCCCACGCCCAAAAGCAAGCCCCCACTACATGAAGCGCGTTCATAGTGCTGGTGAAGATCACTTTATGCCTTTTTAATACGTGCTTCTGACAAGCATGTTGCTTTGAAACTCCTGTTGCCTGAACCAACTGCAGAAGGCCGCCTGCTTTAAGGAGCAAGATAAGATGGAAGAACAACGTGGAAATGCTGTTGCTGTGTGCACAGATGATCTAAAACTCCAAGCAGAAATAGCAGTTTCATCACTTAGTTGACAGAGCTGTCATAAAAACCAAGCTCTTCCCTTTCCTCTCCTGCACAAAGATGCCCGAAGATCTGCAACAAGCGAAGCGGGCGGTTGATACTCGCTTTTTCCCTGATGCTGGGGAATGAAAGAGTCCTCCTCGGGGACAGCAGGGTATGGAGTGGAGCCAGTTACGGGAGCAACCATCCTCTGAGCATCACCTTCAGCAAGTTCTCCTACCACCAGCCACGCTCAGTGGGTCAGAGACACTGGTTTT
Organism: Pedionomus torquatus; assembly: GCA_013398155.1. NCBI lineage: Eukaryota > Metazoa > Chordata > Aves > Charadriiformes > Pedionomidae > Pedionomus > Pedionomus torquatus. The sequence goes on along the minus strand of VZRU01011017.1, from coordinate 12,014 downwards.
CACACCACAGTTAATTTAACAATGATTTCCAAAGCTGAAATTAAGACAGTCACTACCGAGATGAGATTTCTCATAAAGCAGTTTGGGAGCTGGGCTTACATTCAAAGCAGGAATTCTGAGTCACCAAGAAATCAGTAGTGATCCTGACAATTTTAGAAAGCTGGAAAAACTGATGATTTGAAACACGCAACAAGTTCATTATCAGTTCTAAGCTTTTTCCAGCAGTTCTAAGTTTTTTCAGACAGGCAAACGATAACGGATAGAGCCTCAGCTACTCACCGAGGCAGTTCTGTAACACATGCAAACCAAAGTTAATGAAATTGCCGTAACTACCAGAATTGAAATTGGCTAAAAAAAAAAAAAACAAACACAAAAAAGCTGCAAAACCAACCAAACCACAAACAAAAAACCTTAAAATAAACCTTGCCATGTTTTGCCAAAGTAGCTCTTTCCCAGGATACCCATTCCTAGAAATGGTTTCAGCAGTTTTTTAAAGCACTCAATTCCTTCCTTAGTGCTGTCAACATGGAGGCTGGGGTTTGGGTTAGCAATCATAATTTTAAAAAAAAGAAATAATCCATGTGACAGAAGGCCAGGCTGGATGGGGCTTGGAGCAACCCGGTGTGGTGGGAGGTGTCCCTGCCCAGGGCAGGAGGGTTGGAACTCCGGGATCTTGAAGGTCCCTTCCAACTCTAACCATTCTATCATTCTATGAAAACACTAAACTGCCGTCCTCAAGTTCATACTACAACACTCCAGCTTTCAAATGAACGAGGACAACACAACGCTACACCCAAAGAACCTTAACGTGAAAACACCCACTAGTCTGCTGACCACAAGGGAAAAGCGGTGCTTCATTCGTGGTGGACGACACACCAGCGCACGTAACCCATGTGTCACCTCACAAACGCCCCGGCTCCAACGCTGCTCAGAGATTTTACAAAACATTGTTCTTAAAGCCAGAAACCATTCCCACGTGCTAACCATGATAGTCTTTCCAGCTGCTAAGAGAAAAATCCTGTATCATTATGCAAATCAGCAGTTATAATCACTTTCAAAAATAGCTGTCTATATAGTCACATTATGCTAAGGCCAAATTAAAGAATATGCAGTACACATTTTAAATTTTATATGCATATATATAGAAGCAAATGACTTGTGTTGATCCTATAACTGACTTTGCTCACAAATTCAGCTTTTTTTTCTTAATAATGGAAGGTGTCCAAAAAAACATACCAAAATATTTGCCAATTCTTAAGTTCTTAAACAGCCACAAGGAAGTTGCAAAAATAGACAGCTACAGCCTTCCCTTCAATGATCAACACTCTCAATTAATATCTACACCATGAGTCATTAAAATTTCTAAGTAATTTTATTAAGTCCTATTTCAAACAAAGTATTTAATCTGATTCCTGCTCCACTCACAAAAGCAGCTATAACACAAAACCAGAAAGCAAATGAGCTAATGTTCCTATTTTATAAGCAAGTTAGAGCATACAGTACATAAGAATTCACAAATAGCTTCACTTTTGAAACCCACCACTGATGACAGTGATTTTAAATCAAAATGCAAATTAAAAAAAAAGAAAACAACTTTAAAAACTATTAGCCCTTTACAATCAAAGGCTTCAGGAAGCCCTACCAGGCACCAGACTTCACCTTTCTTTTAAAAGGAAATCTGAACCAAGCTGAGTGTTCCTGAAGCTGTGAACTGTATTGACTGTTCGAGTCATGCTTTTGGAGCTAAAAACTTACTGGAAAACCTGAATCCTGACACTTACGCATAAAAGGACAACAGTCCATTTTTCCCAACCCTCAGTTTCCAGCTTCCAAACAGGAATCTTATTTAACAAAGAAGAGAATTAAGTTGGTGAATCCATGGCCTGAAGAAAAGCTTCACAATTGTCAGGAATGCAAATTTTCATTTCCAGTTCAGACAAGCAAAGCATGCACTTGCCTTAATCCACTCCTGAAGAGCCCACTGGTCATTTGTGCCCCAGCTGCCATCAGTTTTGCCCCGCTACGTGTCACCCACGGTGCAAAGGAAGCCAGCCCCCAGCACCCGGCAGCCAAACTGTCAACTGCTAAGTCTCCTTTGACAGCAGCAATGAAAAGCAGAGGAACAACAGGATTTTCACATCTCCAAGAATTGTTCTGTCATCTCCATTTGTTTGCGGTTCTCAGTAACTCCAACTTCAGTAAGCATGCGATGTGGTCTAGCAGCACATCTGGCCCTACCATCCATGCAGTGTCAGCATGCTAACCTTAAGCCCTTTAAATCCACCTTAAAAAAGTTCATATAGCAAAGGCAAAGGGAAAAAAAAAGAAAAAAAAACCTGCTCTTGCTGTTCAACAGCTTGACAGCCTGAAGCTAAAGGGGGAGTGTTATAAGAAGTGTCCAAACTCCATCTTCAAACAGATTTAAGAGTCTTGACAAATGGCCAAGCTCTTATTAGTGCCATTTCTTGACAGTATCCCTACAAAAAAAAAAAAAAGAGAACATAAGAAAACATGCTCAGCAAAAGCTAGCAAAGTTTCCTAGCACCCATAGTGTTTTAAAAAAAAATAATCATACATGCTAATAAGTTGAAGGTGGCATTTTCATTAGCCATATGAAACACAAAATAAGTTTACTATTTTTCTACAAGTCTGGATCACCAGGAAGCATAGAGGAAATGAACAGGAAGAAAGTTCTTCAAAGCAAAGGAGGATTCCTTGTAGCCGGCAGCTGCACTTGCCAACTCTACCATCTGTGCCTTAAAGAAGAAAAGAGACCAACTCAAGATTTTATAATTTCAAATAAATTTGACCCCTTGGTGCGCAAGATTTCAACTAAAACCTTTTTTTCCTTCTTCCTACACCCTTTTTTTTTTTTAAAAAAAATTCTTTAATCTTTCAGCTTATAATTTAAATGCAGCAACCTAGAAGAAACAACAAAACTGCAGCTCTGTTGTATCTGGAAGGCAAACCTGTCCAGATGAGGTCATGGGGCTGACAACACGTCTGGCGGGGAACTCAAACCCCCGCAGCGTGAAGAAGTAAATCAGAAGATGCTTGAAAACACTACTGCCAGGTTGGCTCGCGTCGGGACCCAGCTCCATCCTCAACTCACTTCCACCCCATAGCGGGGCTTCTGGACCTGCTTACTGTATTCCACTTGGAAAGTATTCCCGGAGCAAGAATCTCTCCCTTCCTCTGTGAGGTATAAGAAATGCATCCAGGAGCTCTCAGCCATATGGAGACTCTGCTGAACAGCTAATGCCGTCAAGAAGACTGTGAGATCTGTTGTTTTGTTGGGTTTTTTCCCAACGTACAGAATAAGCCTTTTTTTTACTTTTGCAAGACATGGTATCAACCTCAAACCTCACAGCATCCAATCAATACAAAACATGGTAACAGAAGCATGAATGACGATGATGCCTACTCTACAGAAGAGCTGGCTCTGACAAAGTCTGAGAACTTTAGCCTTAAACTTTCATTTCAACATGGTCTGGAATCACAAACAAAGATAGGAAACACGAGCTTGTTGTCAAGAGCAGCAAATCCCTCTAAAATAGCTGGCAATATTACAGCACACCAAAAAAGCTACCCTTCCCATTAAGAAAAAGCCAAGAGTGAACAGAAGCGTAACAAATGATGCAGCACCACACTACGTTATTCATTTGAAATTTGACAGAAAGAACTCTTCAGTCAAAAATTGGATCTTAACTCCCTGCCCAACTTCAGGCCTACTGCACTGAACAAAACCCCTACAATCCAAACAAGTTTTTAGAGGTAAAAACATGCAGAGGTCCAGCTGAGACAGCTTTTTGTTTCCGTTGACACTTTGCAAGAAGCCACTTCCCATCTCCTACCCACCCTGGCATCCCAAACTGCTGCACCAGCCCCCAGCAGCCCAGGGCCAAGAGCTGTGCCCGCAGCAAAGGGCAACAAGGCACGGAAGGCTGAGCAGCTGCCCTAAGGAAACGTTTGCCAAGTGGATCTTCTTGGTAGGAAGCAGTGTAGATGGGCAGCTTCACCTTCACATCTCAGCCTGAGATTTGCAAAGTGACAAATATTTTAACCCACAAACCAAATTCAACATGAGCTCTTTCAAGGCAGCGTACGGGACCTCCCTGGTACGTGTTCTCAGCGCACTACCACACTTTGCAGGATCTCCTTTAAAGAAGCAGCGATGTGTACTTAAGCATACCCCAACCTCAAACACCCACAGAAAAAATACAAGAATTTTATTCAGTAAAAAGCAGCCAGCACAGAGAGTCACTGCTTTGATATTTACTGACAGGAAGTGCAAAATGGCTCAGTCTCAACTTTTTGCAAGACTGAAACGACATCCAAAACTTTTAGAGACAAGGGAATTTAAAATAGCTATGGCTTTAGAGCTAGCTATACGCTACGCTAAAACGCTCTGTAGAACAAAAGCTTCCCAGCTACAAACCCTAGGATTTGTATGAATTTATCAAGCCTCAGTTTGGGGGTAGGAAGGGGAGTGATCCAAGAGGAGATAGCGACAAGCAGCAAAAGGCCATCCTAATAAACGGTTTCTGGACAGATGAGCCCTGAGTAGGTAATATTAATTTCATTCTAATGAGATCTAGTGCTTTCCTGCTCTCAAATGTTAGTACAAAAAAAAAATAAAAAAAAAATCATTACTTATTACTTCCCTACCTCACCCACACAAGAAACTGAAGAATAGAAAATACACAACTGCTTCAATTCCAGCCCAACATATACCCAGGCAGTGTGATGAATTAAGCAGATGCCTCTAAGAAAATTAATCACGCAATTACGAGCTATCACACTACAGCTCCACAAATGCAGAATTACGTTTATAAAGACATTTCTTAAGCACTTCACTACAAAAAACTGGGTATTAAGCAGTTTTTATGCACTGCTGCACATTGGGGCTGTGAAGCTGGGACTTCATCTTTAAAGGGAACAATGCCAGCTTTTGCGAGAGGAATCATCCCAAACGCACAGCGGCTGAGTTTCATTTTTTTAGCTGCACAGTCAATTACCACTTGAATCACAGAGCCCACTACTTTAGCTACGTTGCCTAAAAATCATTAAGATAACCTAGATTTATGCAGCATGATACATGGCCTAATTCCACAATTACTTACTTCCATTCTACAAATTTTATGTTTTTTTTCAGGGCCTCATAGGCAAGACAGTAAATGAGGCAGATGACAACAGGAACTAAGAGGATGCTTGAATCAGAAACTGAAACGAGCATTTGTTTACATCTGAAATACTAATCCAGGACTAAGATACAGTCAAAAACCTAACATCAATCTCTGAAGCAAAATTGGAGTCAGCCACCCAAAAGGTATTCACATTCCCGAAAAGATCCTGCTCCACAGAGCCACTCATGAACGTTCCCGTGTTTTCAAACACATTCCCTTCTTACGGTCTGGAAATGGTCTGGAAATCACCGTGCCAGTAACTCATGCGAATCCACAAATGTGCACAACCTTAATCCCAAGAACTTCACAGAAGTGCCCAATAAAAGGAGCCCACAATTACTCTAGTCCTTAAGGAGAGGCATCAGACATACCCGGCAATCAGTACTCACAACTCCAGGCTACATCCCATTTACGCCCCTGAAAAAGTTATGAAATAATTAACCTTCAATATCCACCCTACGTTGGGCGCAGTAAACGAATACAAATCACGTGTAGCTCCAAGCTCCAGATTACTTGCCGGGTACTTGAACTAGAAAGAAGGTAGACTTTTGAAAAGGGAGTTAGATATGACTAATGACAGCAACTTTGGTCTGTAATGTAATTTAGGGATTTGACAGCTCAACTGCCAATTCCCTCCCTTTTCTTCCAGTTTGTCAGAACACAACCATTGTCCCTTAAATCATTATACAAGAACCATTTTCTTGTTTAAACACGCCCTAAGTGAAGACTCTAGGCGTATAATTTGTCAGCTTATGCAGTATTAATGTGGCAACAACATTAATCCATTAAAAATATTAAAACTATTCGGAGATTCACAGTTCATAAAAGCAACTTGGTAGACAAATACTTTCTCTATATAATTTCAGCTTTGTAGTTATTACATTCTGACGTTCAGCTTTGTCATGGCTTTATGTTTTTTAGCACAGGGGGCTTTAACACTATGTGTTAATAAAACACATTCTTTCATCACATTATTACTAAACAAATTCTACCAATAAGCAAAGAGGATTTAGGTGTCCAAATCATCCAACAAGGAAACAAAAAATGGAAAATACGAGTCTCCTGTCTTCTGGAAGAAAATTCAATACTCCTCTACACAGTGTCTCAACACATCCTTTAGCAAATACATCCTTTCTCTACAGCAGTCACTGTACTTCAAAACCTTTTGGTAATTAAGAAAAGTTCTCAAATTAGATGTAGTAAGCGTAGCACTGGACAGCACAGGAAAAGCACATTTTTGTCCCAAAGAAATCTGCTGATCATCAGCCTGACAGCCATCAAGAGCCAACTAATCTTTCTGCATATATTATACTGCTGCAATAATAGCCACTTCAAGTATTGCATAAGCTCCACATTCAAGGCCTTTCCCTACATATGCTGTAACCACCTCACGAAGTCAGTGGAAGTCACGTGTAATTAGCTAGAGGACAGAAAGGCTTTCCTGACTAGCACACGTCCCTAGAAAGATGCAATTTCAAAATTCATCAACCTTCTTCAAGACTCAGGTTGGACTCAGTGTTGAGGCACGGCCAACCGATCACACCAAGAGCTTAATGGGTGGGATTTTCACAAGTCTTCAGTACTGACCTAACCACCCTCACCGAAGTCACTGACCAGCCTCAACAAAGATAATTTCTTGAGGACCTCAAGTGCCAACATCTCCTCAGTAAGAGATAAAGAAGATGAACTTGGAATTTTCCTTAAAGAAAACAGTAAATGCTCAAAACCAGTACCTGTCTTAAGAAGTACCAGCACCTGCACTTCATTCAGCATTACCATCTATGTTTAACAGCAAAGCTTTCGGATGCTCTGCAGATCACACACACTTACCTAAGCTTACAAGCAGATTTCAATGTAGATTAGCGTCAGCTGTGTTTTTTAATAAAAGCTTACCATATAGAAAAATTTTATGAAGTGTCGACGTTAGCTGTACTAGTTTCTTTCCCCACCTTGAAAAGGCCACCGAGCTACCGCTTCAACAGCAGAGCTACATGAAACCAAGAATCAGTTTGCTGCTTTTGTCAATTTAAAAGTGTGCACAGGCAGTTATTTTTTAACTTTGTGTTTAGCTTGTGCAAACACTCTACAGCAACGCTGCACGGTGATTAAAAAAATCTCTGATGAGGCAAGATCAAGTTCATTAGGAAGCTTGCACTACATTTCAGCAAGCACAAGAAGATGAGCTCTGATTTGTCAAGCATCTTTTAAGTCCCTTTTTTAGCAACTGCAGTCAAAAAGCAGGGTGGAAAGAGGCCGGGGTTACTCTGAATGGACGCAGCAAGGGTTGCACAAGGGAACATTCGTTCAAACAGTGGAGGGTTTTGCACACAGGCTTCAGCTGTCAAACAAGGCTATCCACAAATACGCACGTATTATGGCAGCATGTCAAAGGGGGTTGGGTTGTTTTGTTTTTTTAGATTCGGAGGGAAAGCAAGCACAACTCTAATCCCAGAAGAGAAAACACATGAACACACTCACATCTATCACCACCTTGCTTTCTCCAACCGGACAACCCAAAAATCTTTATCCTTGGTAAGGGCTGAAAGACCCATTTTCCCAGGATCAAACACATCCTTGTGAAAACCAGGCTGGTAATTGAATCAGAGAAGTTTAGTCTTAGACTAATTCAGAGCAAAACTGGCACTAAATCTTCTTGTCCAAAACCCTGACTCCAGAAGCAAAATGAGTCTGTCAGGCTCTTAACAGTGCTAAGTAACATGGTTTACTCCGGAACAAAGAAATACTTTTCCACCAGTAAAATGTATTGCCAGTTGGTTTCTTCTAGTTTCTTCTACACTCTCACCAGCCCTTACTGTGCCTGCGCGCAGGAGAAACTTGTTACAAAGCTTCTAACAAACTTCAATTTAAAATGAAACCAAATATTTTAAACGAATGGCATTTCCAACTCGGGCTCTATTTTTAAACGCGGTATGTGTCTCATACCACTAATTCTTTTTTTTCCTGGAAGCTGAGCAATTTTGAGTGAAGTCACATAATTTAAAATTTCATTAAAAATGCAAAGAGCTTTAGGACTACAAATAGCATAGAGCAGTTGATATTCCACGTTGACATTCTAAGCAGCTTCTAAGGCGCTTCCACTCGCAATTTTAGCGTTCTCTGCTTTTCATTATGAGAGACAAACAACACTTGAGACTAGAAATAAACTGCACCCAACACCGAATCTTTACCAAATGCTGCTTCAGTTTATGCGACTGTCGGCCATGAGCTACACATGCTTCACTTAAGGGTCAAGGTAGGCACACTCCACCCTGTGCTCGAGCTAGACAGACATTTTCATGCTTAACAGAAGGCCTGGAAATACAAGACAAAGTTTAACCAAAGGTATAATGGCCACAAGGGAGCAGTTACATGATTTTTTCAAATAGTTAAACCACTTGCTAAACTCAATTACACGTGGACTTCTTAAGACACAAACAATCGATGCGATGTGCAAGACTTGCAGGCAAGCATTCTCTCTTTGCTGCTCCCTGCAATAGAAGAGCCAACAACCCATCTGCACAATTTCAGAAACACTGAAGATTACAGTGCCTCAGAAAATTGTCACTGTATCGCAAAGAAATTTGGCCATCTTAGAAGAAAGCCATTAATCCAAACTTTCCTTCTCACCAACTTAAGCAAAAAAGTATTCAGTATCACCAAAATAGAACAGAAACCCAAATAAATAATCGCAAATAAATACAATACGTGAAAAAGTATTTAAAAGCTGATTTAATGTCTGCACATTCAAGACCCTTTCCTATTCTAATTTCAAAATATTTTTTTCCGAGAGGTGCATACAAAGACTCTTCAGAGAGAAAAGAACATTGGATTAGAGGAAAAGTCACATCAGTATGTTTTTTGGAGACACTTGTTCCATAGAACTATTCTCACATTGTGTACATTAAACTACTGATTCTGAGAAGTGCCTATTTCCCTTTCCTAGAATCCTACATTATCAACACAAGAACTCTTAACTGACTTGCCAGGAATCGAGAGTGCCCAGGCCCGATGTACTGTACCATACATACATCTACGAGAGTTTTAAAAGGATTTGACACAGCCCAACAGAGAAAACACAGAGGTTCTCTAAAGGGCCTTCGTCACTCCAGAATATATGCCTTTGGGTGCTCAGGTGTTCCTTCCAATGCCTTGGGAGAATGAGCCATAACCAAAATATAAAGACTGTCAGTCTTTGTCCACCTGGGACAATGAGACACGAACCCTCCCTCAAAGATGGATAGAAGAAAAGACAGACCACAGAATATAGGCTGGAGGATCAGGCACCTCACCGGGAGTCACTGTGGATTCATTTTATTCTCCACCTCCTGAAGCCCAGGTAGTAATCACCAGCTACTGAGTATCTTGGAGCCGCCACCATTGCGCTACTCGGCCAGAAATATTTACTGCAGGAGGAATTCACACCTCCACTCCCCGTATCCTAGTAAAATGCCCAAACCACTGGGCTATCCAACTCAGGTCAGGCTTTCTCTTTTAGTATGACAGAAGCCCCTACCCTGAAATGACCAGTAATCTATAACAGAGGACACTCCCTACTGATATGGGTGCACAGGGAAGCAAAGCTAACCACCAGCAGCAATGCAGATGGTATCTTGTCTTAGTCTCAAAATTTTAAGCTCTGGCACATTGTGAGAAGTACCTTTGAGAACTTAAACCCCAGCCCTCCTACCACACACCACACGCCTTCACAAACTGCTCACTTCGGTTTCAAGTCTTCTTTCTTCATTTAACATCACATGGCTGGAGAGCTAACTCCCGGCTCAGACCTCTCTACGTGCGTAAGATTATTTTCCAGCTACCAGGTATGATAAACAACAATCCCATCGAAGCCCTACAAAGAAAGGACATCTCTAAGAAGCCAGCACAGAGTGATAAAAAAAAATTAAAACTTTCACTTCTGCAGCAGTGTCAACCTTCAAAGCCATTATACTGCACAGGCAGAAGTCTTCATTCACTGTCTGTTCAAAATTGTGCACACACACACACAACAAAAAAGACTAAGTATAGGCTTATTCCAACGATATTCTTGCAATCATGAGGAAAAAACCTCACCTTTTCTATAGATTTCATGACAAAATTGCAGCCAAGTACTTCTCGTAGAAAAACTAGCCTAAGCTAGTTTTCAGTGTTCAGTGGCCTATTTCTAATGCAAAATTCTAAGAATAAAAATAAGGAGACAAAAAAGTAAAAAATAAGCAATAAACTCCATTTGGCATATCATTGGCAACCTTGAGCATGAAAATCCAGGCTCAACATTCAACAGTTTTCTTGCCGGGAGCAGACTACTAGTTAAAAAGATTTGTTTGTGCAAAAAAATTCTCTCCCTACCCATGGCACGTTTGGGCAAAGATCTCTGAAACACCAAACTCTTCAGCTGGGAAGCCAAAACCTCAAGATTCTGCCAGCACTTTTTTCATAACCCCAAAGTTTCCAGCGAACCAATCACTCAGGGAATCAAAAAAGAAAAAAAAATTATCTAATGAGACTTCTGTTAAGGCAGCAGTAAGTGCTGCGCTGGCCTATGTCAGCGTTACAGCTGCCTTAGTCATAGGTCAACGAAACAACCAAGTGCAAACATATAAAATAGAATTTAGCCTTGCATTTTTAACACCACCGTGAACACAGCACAAGAATTACCTACTAGAGCTGCTGCTTTTTAACTAAAAGCTCAGCAGCCACATGCTAAAGTCAAGAACCTTTTAGGTCACTGTAAAGCCATCGAAGTTCTAGGCCAAGGGGCAGTGCAACAGCAGGAGCTCTACGCTAGTTAGGGCCGTTATCAGTTTTGAGCCTGCCCAAGAACCGGGTTTATTCGCAGCACTCGCTGTGACACAAGTGTAAGGGCTCCAAAACCCAATATATTTCACCATAACCCTGTTGCAGTACAGAAATCCCTCTCTCTATATGGGCAAGTCTACCTCTGACCACTGCTGTCAAAATACATCGTTCCTAGGACAGCTCCAACTCCTAAGTGAGGTTCTTGCTCTAAAACCGCTCAAACACAATAATAATCTGTCTCCACCAAAGCACAGCCCCTACATACGATTAACTCTGCAAGGCATTCAAAGCTAAACATCTGCCTGCTGCTGCTACGGCACATCTGCTCCAAAGTCCACCAGAACTACACACTAGCAATGCTTCTCTGCAGTTTAACTCATTAGCTGTAATTGCATACAAATTACATATTCCAGAATCACAATCCTCCTTGACATAACTCAACGTGTTCTTGTTTGTAACACATCTCCATGTTGACCGTATCTGAGATTATTATGCCAAAGCGCGGTTCACCCATCACATCAGGAAAAAGAAGGCTGGGGTTCTTTTGTTGTTTTTTTTTTTGTTTGGAACAAGCGATTGCCACCTCTCGCCATCGAGAACCCCGCAGCATCACACGGCAGCTCAGCACGAGTGCTGCCTCACTGAATGGATGAAAATGAGGGCAGAGCACCCGGGCTTCGCCTCTCCTGCCCACAGAGAAGCAATCCCAGCGGAGCAAGAGGCCCGCCACCATTATATTTCCAATCTGAGAGGAGTTACTCTATTTTAAAAAATAATAGTAAGAAAAGGACTTGAACCACGGCAGGACAGGCGTATTTGCCACACCAGCACAACAATCAACACACAGCCAGAGGGAAGGGGCAGACCCGCGGTGCTCCGGAGCATCCCGGGCTGGGGAGGGGGGCTGGCGGCGTGCAGGCCAGCTGCCGTGGCCCAGGGCGGGCCCGCGTTAATCCTCGCCATCGGAGTTGCCGTTAATCCGAGCGCCCGGCTCGGCGGCCGGCCCGGACAACAGGAGGCCGGAGCGGCAGA
>VZRU01011016.1:287699-380482 GCA_013398155.1 Pedionomus torquatus | reverse complement strand
CCCCAAACACCCACAAACACCCCCATCCCCAAACAACCAAAAACTAAATTATGGTTTTAACTAACATAATCATATACACAGAACCCAAATTTATCTTTATTATGGGTTTTGTGATATTTCTCTTCCAGCTTGTGGAACTATGTGATTCAGTTTCCGAGCTTGAAAATATGATTAAAACTTGAATTTATAAAAAACAAAACAAACGCTAAACAAAAACCCCCAACAAAGCAATTTATCTTCAGTGTTGTGGCATTAAAGCATGAAGTGATGAGTTGTAGAGGATTTAGACTTTGTTTTGGTTTTAGGTTCTTAAAGATGATTTTCATGATTTTTTTAGATGAGTTTGGGATCTGAGCCATGAGGTTGTGAATACTTGAGGCTGATGATGATACACTAGGCTTTTTTAGGTTGATTATATATATATCTTCCCTACGGGAAGGTTTGCAATGCTGCCCTCTATGTGATGGTGTATAAACATGTGCTTAGTATAGCCTTGTGGCAACAAGTTAAAACCAAGTAAAAGTACTGACCTGGTTATAGGTTGTTAGAAGAATTTGTTTTCTGAAATACTGCTTTATTACAGGTGCTGACAAGTGTCAGCATGGTCTTATAAGTATGTATACACCCCAATTTTGTCAGAATTGAGTAATGATGTGAACAAGAGTGTTTACACATTCTAAATACTGTGTCAAGCACCCTTTTTAGAGGTTTGTGATCATATCCTTGCCAGACTGCTGTACTAGTTCACCCTTAGAACAGTTCTTTTTCTAAAAGAGTGCATATGTAAAGGAATTGAGACGAAAAGACTTCCGGGAGAACCTGGGAGCTTTGAGAGACCTCATTTTCCTGCTTTTCACTCATTTCCAAGTCTGTGGTTAAAGAGTCAAAGCAATGGGACTCTCAAAGTACTGTTTTGCATGGATGAGAGCTTCGTTCTCCTAAATGGGATTAGGGTTCTCAGTGGGCTTGGGGCTGTTTAATTTAACAGGGAAGACATGGTTACCACTTATTTATTATACCTATTAGTAAAAATTTTACATAGCAAAACTGTAATGTTGACTGGGTAATGAGGCAGTCCTAGCTTAAAACAGACTCTGCTGTTGTTTGTGTGTTTGTTTTTTTTCCTAAGCATGAAAAAAAACAGTATCATGAGGCAATGTGCTCTTCCTTAATGTGAAGTCTGAGCATGGCCATTCTAGATGACTAAAAGGAAACAAATCAATCTCTTCCATTGATTTGTAAGCAAACCTCTTTCTGCAAAACTATATTTCTTAATATGATAAGAAATAGCTTTATTGATTAGACATTTCTAAAAGGGAAGAAGAAAGCATATGGGATTTCTGCAAATAGAAAACAATTAATATAATTAGAGACTAGACTAAATGAAAATAAATGTTTTATTTCAAAGTTAAGGTCCATGAAGTTTAAATTAGGTCAGACTTTTCTTATTAGAATAAATGTTTCCCTTTAAAAAAGCATGATAATCATAATCAAGACTAAATTTGTTCTGTTATTTATTTTCAAAATGATTGTACATGTTTAGCAGACTTTTGATTTAAATCCCTAGGGATGTATTGGAGACAGATGTTTAGATGACCTCATGTTTAAAGGAGTTATATTTGGACAGTAGATTAAATTTTCCTTAAAATCTTTCCTTATATGTTAGATTGTGGAGCAGTGCAGAAAGTATTGAGAGACTTATGTTGAAAAGGTACTGCTTTATTTTTAAAATAACTTATTAGAATTAAGTAGATTTTATTTCGGGGAACCCTCAAAAGCACAAAATGTCTGATTATGAAACAGTATGTTTACAAATGAAAATATTGTTTGTTGTTGGAGACCTAAATGGGAAACAGACTTCTTTAAAAGTTCCTTGAATTCAAAAGCAAATTTAGCATATAATTTTTACCTTCCCTCAAAACTTGTTAAAGATGACAGAAGACCTTAAAATGTAGTATCAATTCAAGACTGCAGAATGGGACATAACATTAGCTAGTACTTTTGCTGTCTGATTTTGAACAAGTAATAGTTTCTCTCAAGCTGCTCTTAATGTCATAGTGTGAATGACCATGTTGGTTTCATATGTGACACTAAATAACGTTTTAGGAAGTCTTAAGTATTTCATCAAGTCATATTTATCAAAATTGACCTGTTGAAAATGTATTGATTGACAGATTAAAAAAAGTCATCTCTTCAGTCTTTTGAAGTTTATATAGTCAACACTGGCTTTTAATGTGTTTTGTTAGATAAACAAGTTACTGAGTTGTTGGAATGCTGCCATTTGTAACTTAAGTAGTGTACTAATAGAGTATAGCTATTTTTGTCACTGCCAAGTATCTTTTTTTTTTCCCCAGAAACTCCTTTACTGGAAGAATATTCTTTTGTAGGCTGATGCAAAGTTTGCACTGAAACATTAATCAGATGTTTAGTACTTGGACTGCAAAATACCCTTTGCCCAGATCTCATGTGAATGCTTCTGTGGGACATTGTTTTTGTTGCTTTTTATTTTTTTGTCACTTGTGATTAAGAAGGTTGATGTAGCCGGCAGAGCTGGAAATGTGTTTTGTTCTGAGCAGACCTTAAATTTAGGCAGCAGATGCAGCATTTTTCAGTAACCTCATTGAAGTTTGCTGGCATAGAACTGGCATAGCCCTCTCCTGGAAAATACTTAAATTGCTCTGTGGTATTTAGAGCCTCCTCTTTCATGTAAGAGTGGATTTTGGGTCAACATAACATTGGTATAAAAGTCAGATCTCTGCTTTGCGAAGGGAGTGAAAGGAAGAGACCTCATCCCATTCCTTAAAAAGGAATTCCTTTCACTCTATTTTTCTTCTAGGGCTTGTTGCTATTAAGTGAATGTTGATAGACAAACATATATTTGGCATGGGCAATAACTGTTTTGCACTTCATGGATCTAATCAAAGCCTAGTGAATGAATGTGTGGTACCTATACGATGCAGTTTACTGTAAGTAGAAATCAAGCTTTTCTTCCTGAATCGAGATTTGGGATTTACCTTATAACTCTGGAATATAAATGGGAAAGATTCTTCTAAAACTTAATGAAAACTAACACTTTTGCATAAAAATAGGATGACATCTGGTAATTCACACATGAACCAAAAATGTGACCCCCTGTTGAAGTGGTATATAATTGGGACTCCTGTGTTTCTAGGTGTAAAAATTCAATCTGCTTATACATTTTAGGGATTTTCCAGATCTATAATCTACCCTGTATTGAATGTTAATATATGAGACTTTTTTCTTTAACGTTGCACTTGCTTGAAGTTAAAAATATTTCTGGTAGCTCAATAAACAGGAATGTACAAACTCTAAGCAAAAGTAGTTTTTGAAAATGAATAGGGGAAAAAAAGTTGGCTTAAAACTCAAGTTTATGCAAACACAAGTATCCTCTGAAAACTTCCAGGAATGAAAAAGTGGTCACAAAATTGGAGCAGGTAGCCCTTAGGCATTTTTACATGTGACATTTTTAGTAGATATTTATGAGGATGAGGGGCACTGTAGAATGAACATTAAATTTTGCTGATGAAGTGGGGTTTTTTTACAGTGTAATGCTTAGACATTGTCTACACACAGACTTTCTCTGTGCAGAAATGTTCTTTAAAAGTGTTGCAAGAATATTGATCAGTTGACACTGTACTCTAATTGGGCTAGTAATTTGCTTTCTCTTGCAGTCCTAAAGCGAATGCTTGGAACTAGGCTTGGATAACATAAAATGACTTGGGTAGCAGCTTTGTGCTTGTGTAGTATGATCTTACCTTTCAATATATAATAGCCTGGTCCTTTTTCTCCATATCAATGTATGCTTGCTTCAGTGATTGAAAAGAATATTGGCTTTCTACTTAAATATTCATCTCTTCATGTAGTATGTTATCACTTATGCATATAACACCATCATTTTTTTCTTCATGATGTATAGATCTGCTTATGCTACTTGATTATTTCCACTGAAGACTTGGTTGGTGTGCCTGAGATTTGCAGGAGTGATTTGTCCTCCCTAGTGCCTCAAGATAGACATCACCTGCAAGTAGACATGTTTATTGTGGTGCTTTGAATGTTCTCTGCAACTTGTAGAGAACCAGGGACATCCTCCTGGGAAGGAGGAGGAAGAGATAGTTTTAACTGCCTTAATTGTGATTATTTTTTAATTTGTCTCCTTACCTATCATCCTCTTTCCTTATCTGTGTATCTTTCAGCTATTCTTAAGAGAGGACCCTAAAGACTAAATGCTACTCTGTTACTCAGACTGAGCTGTCTGCATTCTGTGCACTGATAGGGGTAGCAGCATCCTTCAGGGAAAACCACTGCAGTCAAGTAGAGATGGTATCACAATTATTACCAGCTCAGTCTTAAACTATTTTGTTTTTTGGGCTGTGTTTTTTTTTTTTGTGTGTGTGTGTGTGGGGGGGGGTTTTTTCCTTTTAGTCTTAATCTTTGTTTNTTTTTTTTTTTTTTTTTGGGGGGGGTGGGGGGTCCTTTTAGTCTTAATCTTTGTTTCCTGCATTTTAATTAATCTTTATAATTGCACCTAAAGCCTTAATTGCAAAATCTGTGAAGAACTGAAAAATGGAGAGAGAATCGGTGTTCTCTAAATGCCCTTTTCAGTGGGACATCAATAGGGCTGGAACCTTATCTGGTGCAACTGCAGCTTGCTTTGTCTCTATTTTGACAACAAGTTGTATGATTAGGAAATTAAATTCAGACAGGAATAAATCACTGTATTGCATTTGGTATGATGGTTGAACTGTTTGTAAAACTTGAACATATAAAATATGTTTGCTAATTGTTTTGTAAACCCTTTCAGTATTCAGCTTTGTAGTATAAATAGTTTTGACTATGGACAATATTTAGACTGCCTGCATTCTGCATAAGAAAAACTGTGTGCCTCTGGCTTACTGAACAATTCAGAACAGACCCAGGAGATTCATGAGACCAGTGGAAGAATTGGGACCCTCCTTGGCTTGGCTTGTAGCCCAGGGAATGAAGAAACCAAGAAAATCTTTTTTCAAGAGTGCTTTTTTCACCAGGCTGTGAAACTGGGCTCATTTGTGCTTTCTTTATATGTCTTTGAACATTGCAATCTTCTTTTTTTGTTGTCTAGCAGTACAGATGAAAGACAGTAACTGTATATGCAGTGGCTCTGGTGGTGAGTCAAGTCTTCTGAAAAGTGAAAGAAGGTATTTAATTTTTCAGCTGAGGACAGCCTTGAGCATAAAGGTTTTGCTTTCTGAACCCTAACACATTAACTTCTCATATGTACTTCCAGGAGAACTCATTCCTTGGTTCCAGGGTAACTGGAGGTGCTTGAACCAGGAGACTACTCAATATCTCAGTTCCACTGAAGTCAATGGCAGTTTCTGTTTCCCTAAACCTCTTCTGGACTATTCTAGATCTGCATCAAGAACCCTGTGGTGTCCAGCATGATGTTAACACACTCACTACTAGCTCTGGGTGGCTGTACCCTGTATGTACAGGAACAGACTTGTTGAATTATACCACTGGCTGTGGGCTTAGATGCTCTGAAGTGTCCCATTGAAGTCAGACTGCAACTTTCTAAGCATTGCAGTGCCCTAAATTATTAGGCTAATAACTTCTATTTTTTTTTCCAACTTTGGATGTTTAAAACTGGGTGCCTATAAGCATCTATCAAGTATTCCAATAGAACAGGCCTTATTTTTCATTGGAACTCAATGAAATTCACAGGAAGATAATGGGGACTAGTTAAAGTAAACTTCTGCCTGGTAGAATAGACTGGTAAAGTGTTCCTATTCCAGTGACTTTAGAAGTTTAGCTTGACTAAAAGGCACCAATTAATTAAAAAACATACTGAAGAAAAAAGCTATGGTGGCACTGGAGGAAATTATTTTGTCTTAATTTTAAGCAAAAACTCAAAGATAGTTGTCACATGCTCCTTTATAGGAAAAGTTTTAAACTGGAAGAATATTTGCTTTATACCAAGGCAGGTCAAAATTTGACTTTGCTCATTGCATATTTTTAAATAACATTGGTAAATATCAAATTCTGAAATCCAAATTTTATCACAAAAAAAATATTTTTGGTAACTATTGCAGAATGGAAGTTAATGACAGCCATTAAGGATGAACAATATATAATTAATGTGTAAATTGAAAGCTTCAGTCTTCTCCACAATGTTATAAAATTGAGAGTAATTGATGGACCACACAGTCTGAATTAATTTCAGAGTTGGCCAATCTTTAAGAAGGGGCTGAACAAGATGACCACCAGAGATCCCATCTTAGCCAAGTTACTGATTATAACTCTATTAGAAATGCTATTTTTTAAGTTACTTGCAAATCTGAGACAGTCTATAAAGTTACATCTCTATAAAATGCTGCGCAAGACTTGAACTGGTATACCTACCTGCATTTGGACATTAGACTAAAATGTTGGAAAACATGCTAATTTAAAAGCTGTATGAAATAGAATTATTAGATATCACAAAAGCTATTTCTGTCATAGTTTACCTTCTTGGTTTATATTTATAGTTGAGTAAAAAAATATTTCTATTACAGGCTGTAGAGCCCAACTGAAAAATATAGCCAGCTCTGAATCTGTGCTTCTAAAATGTACAACCTGTTGTTAGGTACTCCTGGATCAGATGTATTTAGTGAAAATAGCTGCATGGTGTGTAAAAGAGCACCATGAATTTCTTTTGGAAAAACTGATAACCTATCAGTCTTCTATAAAACTGTTTTCCACACAATAAATTTAAACCTTTGTAGGGAAGGAGGAGAGCTATTCAGATGTACCAGTGGCATCCTTTTCCATGACTCCTTTCATGGCTGTGGCGTTCTTAATGTATGTTATTCTCTGTTCTGTTGTAGAGCTTTTATTTTTGAACTTAAGCAAAACTATTCATAGTATTTGACTTGCCTTTACCCTAAGTTATGTATATATAGTCACATTGACACTGTATTTCAAACCTGGATTCATTGGCCTTTCACCAAAGGATCTGGGGTGTATATCTGGAAATAGTTTCTTATTTGTAATCAGCCTGGAAATGGTAGTCTTGCTTAGTGAGAAACTGTGTTTATGGACTCCTCAGACATTTAAAAACTCCCAAGTTTATTGCACTAATTGAGCTAAAACCTAAACAGTCTTCTGCCTGAGCCTATCTATGTTAATCTAACAGCATTGGTATTTTCTCTTGACCTCCTAGTTTAGACTTTGAAACTGTGATTTAAGTAAACTGTCAGTATTTTCCTTGGAAGCTTCTATGAACATCTCAGCCATAGGGGGACTTGTTCAACTTATATTATTTTCTACTGAGAGATTTGCATCCCAAATGTATTAGTCATGTTCAGTTAGCTTTGTGTTGGAGGCTGAACTGTCTTCTGGGGCTGGATTGAGCACAAGTTTCCTTCCACTGTTCAGTGCCCAGCACATACTTGTGTTTCTCCCTCATTTGTTGAAGGATGTAGACTGGTAATGGTCTGACAGTGCTAACATCTCATCCAGCTCAATGGAAGTTCCATTAGTTTTCCTTTGCCTCTGCTCAGCAACTCTAGCTTTTTTTTAAAAACTCCAATGGTCATGTTTTGTATGTAGAATATCAGATGACTGAGACTCTTCTGAAATGGGTACTCTGCCAAACAGGACCTAAATGGCAGGATGCACTGACTGTATATAAGTGTGCTTTGTTTTCCTGTGTGTTCTTGCCAGAATCCTGGTAGTATCAAACGTGTTCACAGGGAAAAATATTTGCTGTCAGTAATCTCTTCCAAAGTTTTTCCTCCTCTTATATGTAATTTAACTGTTCTTTTTTCTTTCTTTTTATATCTACAAACCAGGTAAATAAATGAATTTATAAATGAATTTAGGCCTTGTGCTTTTTTTTCACACTTGCTGTAGCTGGTAAATATATCTACTCAGTTCCTTCTGTCTATTCTGATGCCTAAAGCAAAAAATTTCTAAGCTTTACAGACTGTCTCTTAAAGTTCCTTATTTATGAAGCAAGAACTTTATGTATGTTGAACTTCCTTGTTTCCTGGAAGTTTTCTGTCTGAATCATTCTTTGGTTGGGTTAGTCCTATGTGTTATTGTATGTCAACAATTTCCAAAACTAAAACACCAGAAAGGGTGATTAGTCGGACATTTCATATTTTTTCCATTTGTTATTTGCTTTTAGAATCAGCTTGTATTATTGGTAGAGATAAAGTTGCTTGTCTGAGCCCTGTTTTTCTCTTCTCTTGGGTATCTTTTGGCTGAATGCTTTCCTCTCTGGCTCTTGTGTCACTGTCTAGGTTAAAATCTGCACAAATTCTGGGGGCATTTTAAGTTAATGATACATTCTGCTGTTATGATGTCCTCTGACCTGTGAAGAAGAGAGGTGGTGCTATTTACCTATGCCTGTTCTTACTGTGTTAAACTCTTTGAAATGATGCACACCTTTTAGGGAACTGATCCAAGGAGCCTGAGTGACAGAAATATAATTGCTTTTGGTAGAGTTAGTTTTCTGTCAGTTTATCTGCCAGAACTGCAGGAGCTGGCAGGAGTTCCTAGTCAGCAGAGGAAGAGTGGATAGATATTGGTTCTGGTAGCAGCTGGCTTTTTGGATTGCTTATCAGGCTGCAGAGAGTGCCAAGAATACTTCCGCTTCTGAACCTCCACCCAGAGCAATTCCATATCAGCAATTTAATTTGCTTGCTCCATTGTAGTTAATGAAGCTGTTTGTCACTTTCCATATTTGCCCTTGTAGGACCTGCTTCTCAGGTAATCTGAAGCTTTAACAAATACTGTTAAAGGAAGATATGTATTCAAATAATCCACACCAGGAAAAAGGATTTTCCTCTGCTTTGTGTAAGGATTAAGAGGGAAGGAAGGTTCCACTCTGCTTTTTAAGAAAAAGCTTAGTAAATTCTTCTTCATACTACTGGTATGCTAATGGATGTATACTACTAACAAATTGAGTTTAGGGTCTGGGGAATGTATTTTGAGCTTTGTGTTGCATTTTGTTTGGCGTATAAACCACTTGACTGTATGTGTGGAAAAAACAGTAAATTGTGGCTATGGCAGTTGAGTCATTTTCCAGTGAATATGCCCATCACTAGAAAAATCTTCACATATTTTGTGTTAAAGACAGATAAACCAAGGCACAGAAACACTTTCAAGTGTGTCTTTTGCCTTTCAGCTGTAGGTCATTTGAGGGCAGGGGCTGAGGCTGGAAATGTGAGGGGAATCTGCATTTTCAGCTTGCTTGTTCTCTTCCCTCAGGGCTTCCAGGCTGTTGATATTGATGTTTTGCTGGTACACTGAGTTGATTGGTTAAAATTAATTTTTCTGCCTGACAATATTTCTCTTAATTTACTTGTAAAAGTGTTAGAACCCTTTATGTATGTTCTTGTTTGCTGTATTTTGTAATCTTGTGTGTGTGATACTTGTACTTCAGCTTTTAAGGAGGAGATGGCAGTGTTGTGCTGCTCCGCTGTCTTCCTTGAAGACAAAAGTGAATTACTTAGTAGGATCCTGAGGCTGCTGTGCTATTGCTGACTTCATGAGTGCAAACAGAGGGGTAACCATGCTATGGGGTTTGCTATGTGCAATCTCTTCTTTAGGAAGCTAGGTGTGTCTTATGACAAAAATATTGACATTAAGAAGCTACTGGAAGTAGTTCAAGATCAGTCTGTAGGTGTTGCAGGAAAGTATGGTAGTAATTGAAAAGTTCTATTATATAACACTTGATTGAGAAATATTTAAAGTAAGAATAACTTTTTCCACATAGACTATTGCTAATGTTAGTTCTAGATTAAAATGGAAGAAAACTGGTTTTTGAGCCATTCATAGTTTGGAAGTTACAAGCTTTCACAGTAATTATGAAGATTTTATAAACACTCATAGAAACTGTAATATTACTTTCAAACGTTGTCACTCTTTCTATAGGTGTCTGGGCACAAATTCCCAAATTCCCCGGCTTCAATAAACCCGAATCCTGTGTTTGGAAGACCTGTAGTGTAAATGGTGTTTTTGGGGGAGCTGGAGCAGTGCCTCTGAACACCTGGAACTTTGGCCTCATGTTTGGAAAGCAGCCAGATACTGCTGTTGGTGGTCCTGCACCTGTGGATGCAGTGCCCACTCAGACACTGCCACCTTGCACAGCACCTCCTTGCACACTTGAAGTCTGAGGATCTGAGCTCCACTAGCTACTTGTCTTGGCTTTCTTATATAGTTAAAACCATAATATAAAAATAAGGAAATATTTCTTGAATCTCTTACTTGCCTTGCAGATGACAGATGCCTCTGTTATTCTGAGATTCTTTTCTTGTAACCCTCTAGTTTTCCTCAAGTTTCCCTCCCCTCTCCAGTAACACTTTTACAGTTGGATATTTTCACTGTATACTTCTGTTCTTCTAACTCTGAAAAAGAATGTGCATCTGTTAATAGGCTACATCCTAGTGACTCACATAGCTATTAGTAGAATTCAATGGCAGCTGCGTAACTTTGAGCACCTGTTAAATCATGGGTAAACATAAATATTTTGTGAAATATGAAGATATATATAGTATGAAGGAGTAATATACTGTATTTTAGTGGTGTATGTATGTGTTTTTAGTTCTTCATTGCTTCATTTAGTTCTTCATTGAAACTCACATCAACAGTGGTAGTTTTAATTATGTAAGTTTTAATAGATGTGGTAGAGCTCACATTACTGCCAGAACATTAGTTACTTTATCGTATAAGTGAAGACTTTTATAATTAAGGTATTCAAATAGCCATCACAAACATGAAGCAGAGTTGGGAGAGGGGGCCAAGTATGATGCATTTGTGTTCTGTGTTCTGTGTATGCTTTCTTTGTGTTTCTCTAATGGCTGTGATTGTATTTACAACTGCAAATGTGTATGAATTTTGTTCTTTAAATTGCTATTTAAAAGGTGAACTCATTGATATTTTCTAGTCCTGATTCTCTGTTGCCTTTGGAAGCCTTATTTCACTATTTTTTTTCCTCTTCTGAAGCAAGAAGTTCCTGAAAACTGGCTCTAGATCACGTAGAACAAGGTATATTGCTATTAAACTGTAGGTATTATAGAATATAGTGTGATGGCACTATTTGTGTGTGTTTGAAATGTCTACTTAACTCTAAAATCACCATTGATACAGTATAAAGTAGATTATTATTCAGTGTCTTCTGTGTTTTACCATTTAATATTTTTTTATGAGTTATGAAGCTGCCTTATGGAATAATCACCACCACTTTGTTACTAAAATTAAAGTACTCTAGTACTAGGAAAGTATGATCTCTGGGTTTTTTTTTTTTTTGTATTTTAAATTCTTATATATTAGCCGCAAATATTGTAACTTGTTTGAAAATTGTTACATCGATACATTTACCTTGGCTCTCTAAGGGAGTGATTAATATGAAATATATTTTTTAAAAAAAGTATTAATTAACATAGCCTCTTAAAACATTTATTTAGTCTATATTACTACAAGTAATTTCCCACCAAATGTAATAATTGGAACTGTGCCGTATATAAAACAGATAAAAAATCAATCTATCTCCAGCTTTGTATCATCCTTCTCTAGAGCCAAGTTTCTGCTACACATAAAATCCTCAAGGACTAAAAGGAACCATAACCACTGTTGTGATGTCTATATTCTCAGAAGATTAGATACGGTAGTTTGTGGGCATGAACTGTTCAGTTTCACTGTGTGCTAATGTTATGCTAATGATGGTGCTTATAAATGCTAACAACATTGCTGCTCATCAGAGCATGGAAAAAAAGGTAGTAGTATCAGGTTATGAAAATATGTGCAAGTGTTTTCTGCAGCTTGTATGTGTCTGTGATGGCCTGGTAAGACTGCAACAGGTCAAAAGCAAGTATCTAAAGATGTCTCTATTCTTAACAGTTCGTGTTTAAACTTTAAAATAACTTGATCCTCTTTTGAAGGAGGGGTTGTCAGTATCCAGAAATCTGAAGTTCTGCATTTCAAACAAGACTGCAAACAGTGCAGATTGTTAATACCTAATTTAAGATTTATTTGAATTTAAATATTTAAAAATACTTTATTTTTAATAATGTTTCATTATTCATCTCCTTGCTAAGCCTGTTCCCATATTGAGTCTACCCTTCTAGGCAAGATATTACTAATGAAGAGGAAGATGTGAGTAACATGTACTTTTGGTGTACTCTGTCCATTGTGATTTACTAGTGAAATGAGCTGACTGTTTAGTGGTTATGTTGATGATATGGTGCAGCCTGGCCTTGCTGTGTTTGGAGCAGTGTGTTTTTTGGACAGAAGGGTCAAAGCTGTTGTTGGAGGCAGAACAATTGTCATTCTGCTGATGTGGGTTTTTTTCATGAGAATATATCACTATCACCCTTTCCATAGGCAAATGTATTTCTACACATTTGAGCTCAGATCTTGTAATCACAGACACAATGTATCCATGTAATATAAGTACTGAATATTAGCAGATCAAGGGAAGGTGAGGATTAGACAACAAAATGTGGATATGTGTAACCTTGATTGTTTAAAGTTCTTTTCTTTTAAAATACAGGGCCTGTTTAGATCACTAATGTATTTTAATTGTTTCCATCTTTCAAAATATGTCTAGCAAGTTCAGTTTCTAGTTGTTGTTACACAAATAAACTGGTATTAGATGCATTGCTTTCTTCCTTTCAAACATGCCTTCAAATTAGTGCTTAATGTGGTTTGAAGATTTTGCCAACATATTCTTCCAGATCATTCCCTTGTATGAGGGTGGTTGATTACATCTATCTTTCTTTTTTGGTTTACAAATGCCAATATATTCTGAAGAATGCAAACCCTGGGACCATTTGTCATCACACTTTGATTGTAGTTCACTTCATTATTGTATGTAGGAGGAAAAGCAAACAATTAGATGCCTGTAGGGGGGAGGGGGGGAATTGAAGTGTCAGGGCATACTAAACATTCTTATTGCACTGCATATTTTAACTTCCCATTGTTTTCCCGTTGTTTTTTAACGCTTACCTCTCTGGATGTCACAGACAGACATACATTTAAAAGCAAAACAGAACTGTTTGGCTGAAATAATAGATGTAAACACTCTTCAAACAAATGGACTCTAGGGGTTACAGACCTTTAGGATTTAAATTGGTTGGGTTTTGTAGACTAGGTGCCTGATTATTTTTTTATTATTTTTTTTATCCTGAAAAGTTCTTCTGGCTTTATTTCAATGACAGCTCGGTTTTCATTAATCAGATTTGCTAGGCATAAATCACAGAATTGTTGCAGTTGGAAAGGACCTCTGAGATTACCAAGTCCAACCATACACAAAACCACAGCTCAGTCCCTGCTGTCTCAGCCACTAGAGCATGCCCTGAAGTGCCACATCTACACATTCATTAAATACCTCCAGGGATAAGGACTCCACCATCTCCCTGACCAGGCCATTCCAATGCCTGATCACCCTCTCAGTTGAAGTAATTCTTCCTAATATCTAATTTAAACCTCCTTTCAGGTAGTTGTAGAGGGTAATGAGATCTTCCCTCGGCTTCCTTTTCTCTAAACTGAATTTAACTCCTGCTCAGTATTTAGGGCAGTCTCCAAGATATAATAAAGGCAAGTTTAAATCCTTTTTTAACAAAGTCAGGCAAGGGATTGGTTTACCTTGCCTTGAGGTTGTAATTGTTACCTATTGACTTGTTTACTTGCTGGCTTGTGGGTACAATCACTGTCATTGCCCTTTCAAAACAGGGACATATGTTAATGCATTTAACTCCAAGATGAGGCTGCAGGTAGAAAATGCAAGGTACAAAGAGATGCCTTGGATAAGATGTGTTGAGAATTTGGGTGCCTGATACTGAAGGAAATCTCTCCCTTTCCTTGCTGTGACTCAGTGCCACTCTTAGTTGAGTTCTCTGATTTTTGGCTCTTGAGGAACATCAATGGTATTTATCTTGGCTTTGAATCAAATGCTCAGAAATCCTACTTAACTCGGTGTGCATTGCACAGATGAGGCAGACAATGTAATGTAGGTGCAATAGCATTTGTCATTTCTCTGCAGCATGTCTTTTAAGAGTTTGGCCTCAAAGCGGTCCTTTCAGACCTTGAAAGAGTCATAGGTGTGTGGTGAGTGAGGGGATATTGAGACTAGAATAAATGCCCATTTCTCTGATAGTGAGAAAAGCCCAAACTCAACAGTAACCTCAAACTGAGTCAAGTATAGCATCCATTTCAGTGGCATTTTTTTATTGCTACTACTGTAGAGTCACTAAAATAAGCATCAAAGTAACACAAGGTAAACTATTGCATCTTTCCTTCTGATGGGTGTTCTTAAGATGATACTTTGACAGAAGTATAAATTGGAAGAACTGTAAATTTCATCTGTACCCCCTAAATTAGCTAAAGGGAAAATTCCAGAAGAATACATGAAATTATGGCTGGTGGGGGGTGTACATGCTGCACAGGGGAGCTGAACTGAAGACCCAACTGTTCTTGAACACTTAGAGTGTTTGTGGGATAATTCTGCAGGCTGATAATGATTACTTCCATTTCAAGGTTAAGGCTTCAAGAGTGTTCTCTGCTTAATCTGCTTCAGTTCTTCAAGAACTGTACACTAACTCCAGCCCTCAACCTGACTCTTCCTGCAGATGCACCATCCTAGGGGAGTCTGTGTGTTAATATAGGAGCTGAAATTGGTTTGATGCAGCACTTAGGAGTCTTCCTACCAAGTTCACCTAGTTGTTTCTATTTCAACATTCGTTAAATAGCCCTTTAATGTGTGAGCAGGAATTTCCCTTGTTCAAAGCAGATCTGTCAGCTGGGGTGGAACTGTAAACAGGTTTTGGCCTGAGCCCTTCTTCCCCACTCCCACTGAGTGACAGAACTTGTTTTTTAAAATGCAAATAAGTAATTTTTAGTTCAGAAGCTGGCCTTCCTCTACACCCATGGCTTTTTTTTTTTTTTTTTAATTAAAAAAAAAGTGCTTTTTCAAGTTATGTAGGCCAAACCTGGGAGCTTAACTGCCTTGAGAATCATGACTTGTATAGCCTGGAAATCATTTGAACAAGTTGTAAGTTCTTTGTTCCTGACCCCTGTTTTTGGCAACTCTTCTGTTCCTGACTGAAGAGCAGGAATGCTTTGGCAGCTTTTGGGATTTTCCTGATGCGTCTGTTAACTACAGTGCTTCCATCTGTTGTCTTCAGAGGCTCATATGACCTGGAAGGCGTGGATTATCAGCTCTTGTTATCGTTTTTTTTCCTTAATTTTTAATATTAATAATGTATTAAGGGCTGTACTAAGCCAGACCTAAGAGATGATGGGAAAATAACTTGGATTATCTATTTTATGATCCCTTTGTGACTGCCATACTTCAGAAAGATGTATATTAAGGGTCCACAGCCAACTTGTGCTGAATGAAACAAGCAGTGTTCCTCACCAAACCTTTTGATTTATAACCCCATAGGTTGGCATTTCGTTGCCTTGCAGTACTTATTTATATTTGAAGCTTTGTTTTTAATTCTATAGCAGTTGTCTTCTCATTTTTCCTCAGTAGGGCTGTTTTAAGAGTGCTTTTCTTTTTTTTTTTTTAAATCTGTTAAAATGTAATTACTTTTTAAATATATCTTTAAAAAAGATTTTTGGAGATGCAGTTCTTTATCAATATAATTACAGCTTGTCCACTTTTTTTTTTTTTGCACTTCAAGTACTGAAACTCAGAAGTCACTTAGAAGTAAGATCTGAGATCAAAATCATATCCAAAACAGTATTGATGCCAATAGTTGGCTTCAGCTTTTTTTCAGTATGCAGTTGAAAGGATTACTATTTTTTGTTTTGCTCAAATTCTAAAAGTAGAATGAAATGCATACATTATAATATCACTTAGATAATCCTCATCATGTCTGTTCTGGCTGATGTTTAGTACTGAATCATAATTTGTTGTGAAGTAAAAATAACACACAAAGGAAAAGGAGTTGAAAATGAAACACTGTGCTCAAAAGAAAGATTAGTGGTATTGCTTTCATAGAGTGAGATCTGCAATCTGTGAAAGATGCAAGTAGTGAAAGTCTTATCACCTGTGCATTAGAAAATGGACTAAAATAGCATAGAAAGAATAATCCTACTTGACCAGGAAAATGGCCTGTTGGGTTGCTTAGTCAGGAACTGAACTAGAAGTGGCCTCACAGCATGACTAACTACTCTTAACCTTGCAGGCGTAGGCGTGCACCAATAAAACAAAGCATCAGCTAGGCAGGAATAGTAAATGATGAAAAATATATTTATTTCAAAGTACTTGAGTATTCAAAAGACAAAACACATGGGCATGAGAAGATGGCAAGTTGTCATTAGATTTTAATTGTAGTGTGACTTCTCACTTTGGTGTTGTGATATTAAGTGAACTTTTCAGTGGAGACCATACAGCTTTTGTAAAGCAGAAAATATCTGCTTTGCCTGGTAGAACCCTTGTGTTCTATGACCCTTCTGTTTCTTAGGAACAGGTTTAAAAACCCAAAAGCTTAAAATCTGTATATGGCAGCAGTGTCAGAGACTACTTGAAAAACTTAAAGGCATCCAGTCTTCATATGAATAGATGTTCTTATGTGAAATATTAAGCTGTAGATTTTATGAATAGCAGGATAAACTTTGTGTGATTCTTACACATCTGGGCAATGTTTTTAATACACAGAATGCTAGGCTTTCATCCATGTAATGTGAAAATAAAATGCAAAATATGGTTCCTAGTATCAGACTTTCAGAGCATAGACTTTTCTGCTGGAATGCAGTTTGGTGTCCTGTATTGTGAGAGCATAGTTAACTGGCATTTTTGTTGACCTGTGTTTTCTACTTTTGCAATATCAAATCTTTGTAAATGGGCAGTGAAATAATTGAAAGTAATTTCAAAACTTAATATAGTAAGATGTGTGGTTACTCAACACTTTTCATATTTATTTTCCAAAACTTTTATTTATTGCTGGAAAAATCAGTGTATAGTAGTTCTATTTGGCTTGTCAAATATTTTCCTCATGTGAATATAAATAACCACTTCTATAGGTTTAAATTTTTTGTAATAAAATAATTCAGAATTTTCTTTAAGATTTTGTCTCTTTAATTTTAATGTTTTATGTGTGTATTTTTCAAAGAATAAAAATATTGAATGGCTTCATCCTTATCTGTAGCTGTACTGAATAATCTAATGATGGTACATACTGGGAAGATCTAACACAAGGGAAATATTAGGGAACTACTTTTTTAAAAAAATTTCTCAAGTTAAAAGAAACTCTGCTCTGGACATAAGTGAGAGGAAGAGGATGGATCATGCTTTCTTCACAGCAGTCTACTGAAGTCACCTGGAGTATTTGCATTAAAACAATCATCTGGACTGGTCCCAGAGTATTACAGATGATGTCCTAAGGAACTTGGAATATACTTTGTTCACGTAAAAACAACAACAAAACAAACAAAAAAACAACCCAAAAACAAAACAAAACAAAAAACCCCAACTCACTACAGGACCCAGGTATTTTATTGACAAAGATTAATCTTAAGGCATGTAAATGAGAATCAGTTGCTATAATACTCTAAGTATCTAATAATTTACTTCATAGCACTCCTTATTTTATAGTTACTTTATGTTCCACAGTGTTTATTATAGACCTAGTTTGTTTTTCCCATGGAGACCCTTCGCTGCTCGGAGAAAATATCTTTGAAAACATATGTTGTTACATAAGAGCCTGTTTGTGGGAACTTGGGGGAACTTGTGCAGACTTGCTTAATCATCCTCTGGAGAGCAACAACACTTATTTCCTGTCTGCTTCTATTACTTGATGCTGTTCCTTAAAAAGGCATTGCAACCAGGAAGAAAACATGTCTGAACAGACAGAAAACACTTGAAAAATATAAGGAAAATAAAAAACCTAAATAACAGCCATGTGAAAGCGACTCATTGTAAATAAGTGACTCATTGTAAATAACAAGCTAATCCTTGAATGTTGCACACTTGATCTATATAGCATAATGGGAAAAATACAGTGTGCCAGTTTCTCTGGACTTCAGTATAGCTCAATGAAAGTTTGTGCCTGTTCAGAAGCAACTTTCAGATTTGTGATTTAATATTTTATTTGACTCAAAGGCAGTCATGTGCACATGCATATAGCTTCTTAAAAACAAGGACAGTTCTTGTAGCTGTTGAGGCAGCAATCACAACTGAAATCTGTGTGATCATTTGTGTCATCATGGTGACACATTTATATGCAAACATGGAAAATGTCTCTTTAATTGCTGAACTAAAGTTTTTTTTTTTTTTAAAATGTGAACTGGAATAGCCAACTTGATATTTAGGTAGCATACCCGTATCACTTGTGTTCTACTCAGTGATGTGGCAAAAACTGCTCGTTGCTCACCCCCTTTGAGACCATCTGTTATAAATTCCCCCCATGTTAGAAAAATCCTTTTTCATAACATGGGGAAAGCTACTGGCTCTTCAAATAACATTGTCCTTTCTGTATCTGTGGTGTACCTCCAAGTTTCTGTTCTTATCCCATGGATGTGTTCAGTGATGCTTTGAATCTGATTTCATGCCCCTGTTTCTAGAGCAGAATTGTTCATGTTTTTCTTAGGTGGGCATTGGAACAAAACCAGAGCAGTACAGGAGCTGGATATGGTCATAAGATTTCCATTTTACACTATACTTCAGTATTGTCACCTGGAAGTCAGTATTCATAAATATGTTCTTCCTCTGGGTTTATATAGTTTGAGATGTTAGTACTTCAGCTGGGTAGATGAAGAACAGTTTAGAATGATTCATCTTTAAGCCAGTCTCTGTTTTGTTAAAACACTTATTCCTCTAGCCCAAAGGTTTTTAATATCCTGTTCCTAGTCAAGTTGCTGAAGTAGTACTCCACCCTTCTTCCCAACTTGTCAGAACTCACCCTTGTCTTGAATGCTTATTTCCCTTTGGTTCCTCTAGGGTTAGCCTTCAGCTTTTTCTCCTAGATGTTTTTTGTCTTCTGGTATGAACAAAGTCAGATATTTTTAATTTCTTTTTTCACTTCAGCCCTCATGAGACTCTCATGGGACTACTTTTTCAGTTGTTTCTTCTCACATCTGCACCCAGCTTTTGAGCAGTCTTATCTACAAAGATTAGTTTGAATACTGTTTTTATGCTGTGATTTGTATCTCTTCACTTCAGACCTTGAGTGTTTGTCTAGCTTAAAATCCTGATTCATTACTGTGAAGTATCAATTTGTTTATGATGTCTAAAACAGTATTTTAGTCCTCTTACTGTAAAACCACACTTCACTTTCTCTTGACAAATACGAACTAAATCACCAGTTCTCTGGGTCAGTTAAGCCTGTAGCTATGATACTGTTGCAGACAAGCTAGGCAAGAGCCTAGGTTCTCGCTTTCAAGTCTCAGCACTTGTTTGCATAATACTTTATAGGATCAGGCTTTCTGGTCAGCACTAACATCTAAAACACTTTGAGGTGGCTGTCATGTCTTAATGCAAGGACCTTTTCTTTGGAAGCAAGAAATAGTATCTTGCTCTGATGCAGAAAGTGTATTGCCATTGCTGGTAGGAAGCATATCACCATGGAGGTGTTCAAGGACCTCATATCTAATTGTTCTGCTTCCCATCTGTTTTGTATGCCTTGGAAGGCCTTGGAAGTTCTTTATCCAAGGGGAAAGAGCAATTGTATGTGCAGCCAGCAGTGAGGGCCTGTTGGAAAATGAAGTTTTGTTCAGGAAGGTCTTCCTGAACTCTTCATCAACAGGCCAAATGGTGAGGTTGGAGGATCCTCCTTCCTCCTTCCTTTTCTCATCTAAAGATGAAACAATTAAATTCAGACTACCTCTGAGACATGAAGCTTCAAGCCAGTGTTTATTTTTTCCTTTTACCAGATAGTTCACTATTTTGCTAAGTGATAAAAAATGTCTTTAATTTCTGCACAAAAATTTAGTTCTTTCTGCATTTTGAAGAAAGGGAAGAATGTATATCATTACCAGTTTGGCTTTCAAAGTAGCACAGAGACTGCAGTGATAAGGAAGAATTCAACTCTACAAACCTCCCGTTCTTTCTTTAGCTTAGAGCTGTCCTTTTATTTGTGGTATCTAAGGAGAAGTTTTGAGTTAGGACCCAGGAATGACAGCAGTGCTCCCCTCTATGGTCTCTCCAGAGCATTGCTTCTGCAGCTTGATTTTAATTACTAATATATTGCCACAGCTGACCGTGGCATAGCTGTTGCATCCTGCATGCCCACAGGAACATACAGAACTTGTAATTCCAAAAGAAACCCCAAATGAAATCTGAGGTATGAGCTGTACCTAAGCAATAAATTTAATAGCTCTACTTCTAGGTATAGGATGCTAATTGGGTGGCACTGGTATTGTACTAAATGAACATGCATCATTGAAGTCTATTGTTGCATTGCTCTGTTTAAATATGTGGTACACTGCCAGCAGCAGCATGCTGACGGAAAACTGTCACAACAGCGATCACTACAATCTGGGAGTTAAGTTTGACTGAAACATATGTCTTCAATTTTAATAGCTCAGCTTCCCAGATGCCCTAGAGGAGAATATTGCCTGAGAAGGAGCTTTTCATGTAAGAATAATTTGTGTTAAGTAGCTCAGTGATCTGTTTGTTAGGTTAGAGCTGACAGTTTGTTTATATTTCTAAAGGGGTATGATGAATGGGGGAGAAGTTGATGCTAATTAGCCTAAATTGTTCCTAAGAATGCAGAGCACTTTGCCAGTTTCATTGTTTCTGTTTCTTTGCACATTTTCAATAATTGAATGGAGCTCAGACCATTCATCATAATTTTAGGCAAGATGGAAATAAATGAATATAGCACGGGCCAGCCTGTACAATGGAAGATGTCACTTCAGAGGTCAATTAGATAAGACATCAAACTAGGACTAATGTAGCATTTCCTGATCCATTTCTGTAGATACAGCAAATGTGTTTTCATCTAAGAAATTAATTCTCTCTCTCATGATACTAGCATTATTACTTGCTAAGCTGCTTGTCTTATTAGCATAATGTTTTTATCAATTTTACCTCAACTGTTACCTCAAGGTATGGACCTCTGGCACTCCATATGACAAAATGTGTTACTTTTCAGTATGCTGAATATTGGATAGAATAAACCTAAAAAAATCTGCTCTTAGGAGAACAGAAACATTGGCCAGGTGTGATATCCGGGAACTGTTAGCAAAAGGACCCGAAATGAATCGGAGGCATGGCAAATATAACAGTGAAGAAGCTTTTAATACTGTTTATTTGGCTTCAGCATGCTGTAGTGCCCTTTGTTTTTTAGGTTTGGGAAGCATAATTCAGTTCAAATTGAAAACATCCTATCCACATGAAATTATAATTTTATAAGAATGTATATTGCATCAAACATTCTCCTTCATAAGTTGTTTAGGTTTGGGGGAGTGGGGATTTGAAATGTTCCGTTTTCAGTCCTTATACAAGACCATTCTTTTTTAATTTATTCACATATAATACCACAGGAAGAGATGGTATAAATTTGTGGACTGTGGAGAATGAGTGAACATTTTTGAATCAGGATCTTTAAAAGGGGTGAAATTTGAGTATGATTAAGTTAGGAAAAAGGCTCGCTTACGGCGGAAGTCAGAGACTCTGTATACATTATAGGCATGTCATGGCTTTTAAAAAGTTATGCTAGACTTCTATACAAATTCCTTCACAATTTGTATAACCCCAAACAAAATTCTGTGTGGTTCTGAACCTCTTGCAAAAGTACAAAATAAAATAAAATAAAAAGGAGTGAAATAATAATAGTAGTTAGTATTCCGGTCAGGAGTGAGTGTTGCTGTAGGGCAGGCTGGTAGTTTACACTGCATGGGTGTTTTGTTGGTCACTAATTTTCTTGGAAGGAAATGATCCCATGGCTTATGCTATCCGCGTTTGTGCATATTTGCCCTATAATTGGCATTTATTAAGGGGACTTTTGGTTTGATGGATGACTGTCAGGGTATTGCCTGCTAGCTTTGATGCGGATTGCTTTTGCATGAGGTTTTCTTATATTAACTCATTAGAAACTCTGCTCTGCTTCAGCATACTCTTTATTTACCTTCTGAAAATGTGAGACTTTTCAGCCCAAGTTTCAAGGAACTTTAGTGTCATTTTGTGTACCAGTGTTTTAATTTGGATAAGTGAAAAATGTACACTCAACTTCTGAATCTTAAAACTTTAAAGAGGTTCATCTAACCACCTTAGTTATCTTTGAAATGCTAATCCATTAGCAAAGTGTCTTTAGTTTATAGCGTTAACTTCTGTGTTCCTAAAATTATTTTAACAAAAAAAGGCAATTCCTATAGAAGGAGCAGGTATAGTAATATTTTCACAGCAGGTCAATATTCAATGAATGTTCAACAAATCCACGACTGCTGTCTGAGACATATTAGTGGTTTCTTCAAGGCTGGATTGATTTGGTCTTTTCCTGTAATGTATCTGGGACATAGGACTGTTAATTAGATTAATTAGCTATAACATGATTTATAAGGCAGTTATAATAAAACTATGGTTACCAGTGTATTTAATCTTATTGCCATATTTCAATTTAACATTTAGGAAAGCATATAAAAGGAATGGAAGTTGTGTGTGCTGACATTTTTATTTTGAAGGTTCTTTTAATAAAACATTTTCTCTACAAATAGTTGTACAAAGAATTACAGCTTGCTGCACTTGAGCAAAGCTTCTGATAGAGTGAAGAAATAATTGGAATGTTCAGCAGGTTAAATTCTTCCTTTGGGTTTACATTGCAAGAAGAAAATTTGATAGAACTTCCTACTTTTTTAGTCTTTCATTTTTTTGCTGCCTTGATGTCTGAATGAGGCACCATATATCTTGTGCTTGCCACCCTTGGAAAAAAATAAAAAGCCCACAACTAAAAAGGTGTGTACTGTTTTCTGAACTCGTGAATTGTTTTCCTGTTTTCAGTTGATGCATGGATACACTGTGTAAGCTATTTCTTACACAGCACAGTAAATGTAAGTGTAAAACTAAAACCAACATTGTACCTTGCAATTCAGCATTGCTTGGATCATAAGATTTGATGTAGACAATCGACGGAGTAACATGACATGGGTCCATCTCTTCTGCAATGCAATAAATTGTGAAGGATCTGAAACTTATTCGGGTTGATTCCAAAATGAAATGATTGATTTATTCCTAGTCCTGTAGATTGCTTGTGCATGTTTTTAACTTGCTTGAATGTATTCTCTGGACCAACTGATATGCTGGAGTCTAATAATTTGTTTCATGGGTTTGCAAGTTTGCAGCTTGCTTGCTTGTATGTTCTGGTTGCTGTCATTAGCTGTTGCTGGCTGAGGTCTGTTTGAATGTGACTTTTCTGTTAATTACAACTAATTCTGATGCTGTCATGAGGAACTAATTTCTATTTCTAGTAGAGAGACTTCTATGAGGATGTCAATAACATATTAACCAAATATAATTGTATTCTTATGAATCTGTAAATTGAAAGGCCTATTAACCTCACTGAACTGGAAAACAGTTCACTGACAGTGTTTGAAATGTTCAGCTCTCTTTTATTTATTTTTCATGGCTTGATATAGTACCCAGAAGATATCAGTGCCAGAAGAACTGAAACAGTGACCAAATATTTTGTTTGTTTAATTTTAAAAATTAAATTTGTCTTTTACCCTTGCCTACGGGTGGTAGGGAATGGGGAGCAACGGATTTGGCGACAGAATGTTTACCCATGATTTAAGCTTTTGAGTTCCATCCTGAGAGAGGCTCCAGATACAAACTTGATGTTGTTGTGGTTGTGATGCCAGTATAAGAGAAGCAAGATTTATAGCGTCATCAAACTGAAGCATGGAAAACAAATTATCAGTTGTTTATTCCATGCTTGTTTTGAGTAAAAAATCTGAGACTTTATTTTTACCAGTAAGTTGGGTAACACAAAATAAGTTCTTACTATCCAGGGATTTTTATTTTCCCCACAAGGACTATCAAGTGGTTCATTACTGAACTTGACTAGCCACAAGCAGTTGGTGACAGTAGTGATTAGGCATCCCCTTCTTTACACATAATGAACAATCAAATAATGAAGAAGACACAGTTTGTTCACATTCATTTTCACGGTTTATTTGACTAAGGAGGCTTGTCTAATAATAAATGCAGAGGATTGAAAGTTGAACTTTCTGGCTGTTTCTGCTAGTTCAGCCGCTGTTCTGCTCTGTCTGTTCTAGCATTTGTACAGTTAGTTGGAATGGGACACTGGATTCAGATAGAGAAAGGAAGTTAGGAGAGTCATGCAATCAGAAAACTGATCTGTTTCTGCTCTGAGGCATTTCTCAATGTCCATCACAAAGATCACAGAACTTTTAAAAATTATGTCCTGCAAGTTGTTTCTTATGAGAGAAGTTTCTTATGGTTGATCATTCCATCCTTTAATGAGTTAAAAGCTTTTCAAAGCTGAGAAAAACTGTACTTTATACTTTACTCTACCTATCATCCCTTACCTTCTACTTCAGTCTACGTGTGTTCTGCTGGATGCTTTTTTTTTTTTTTTTCAGGCCCCTCCTTCCTCGCAATTTCTTCTCTTTGCAGAATCATGGGGTTATCAGAGTCTGAAGGGACCTCTAGGGATCATCTAGTCCAACTCCCCTGCTAAAGCCTGATTGTCCTGAGCACATTACTCAGGACTGTATCCAGACAGGTCTTGAAGGTATCAAGAGAAGGGGACTCTACATCATCCCTGTGCAGCCTGTTCCAGTGCTGTCACTCTCACCATAAAGAAATGTTTCCTAATATTTGAATGAAACTTCCTATGTTTCAGCTTGTGCCCATTGCCCCTTGTCCCGTCACTGGGAACCATTGAAAAGAGTCTAACTCTATCCTCCTTCAACTCACCCTTCAGATACTTATAAACATTAATAAGGTCTCCCCTTAGCCTTCTTTTCTCCAGGCTAAAGAGTGCCATCTCTCTCTTCTCTGTATGGACCAATGTAGAGAGGGATGGGTAAGGGTAAATGGAGGAAAATGGAACTAGACTTCTTACAACTGTTAGCAGAGGTTGAGATCCAGGAATCTTTAGTGACAGCTACAGGTGCCGTGCCTCAGACCAATACCTACCTCAAGGAGACCTCATCATAAATTGAAGCAATAGCAGTTTTAAGCTCCTTGTCAGTCTCACTGAAGCTTAGAATCAATAATTTATGTTCCTGAACTCCCAAATTATCCCCATTCCTTTAGCCTTTTGAGTTATATTCCTACATATGTAAGTCTACATCTGTAACTTATTTGAGGAACAAGAAGGCTGATTAATAATATCAGAGGGGTGAGTTTGTAAAGGTCACCACTGTCCTGGCTAGTTAGTATGCCACGTGTTGAGTCAAAGCTAAAAATGGAGAATCAGGGCTGTCTCTGGCAATACCCACGGTACAAAAGGGGATGATGTTGGAAGAGCACATTTCAGTCAATGAGCTCTTCAGTCAATGAGAAGTTTCTCCAGAGTCTTTTGACACCCTACAAAAGAGATTGAAGGACATGATTTTACTTGCATGAAGACAAACTCCCTCTGGTGCCACAAGGGTTGAACTGGATCGGAGTCCTAAATTACAGCTTGGTATACACTGAACTATTGAGAGGAGGACTTCTGTCACATACTTCCTCATGGGGGGAGAGATACTGACAAGCTTAACAAGACTGACTACTCACTCAAGGCATCCTTTTCCTGCGCTTGGTGGCTGTAACGGGCATCTTATGCATAGATGTCAAGTGGTTGATTCTACAGCTAGTTTTCTTCAAATAACTGACCAATTATTTGCTATGTAACTGACAGATGAAGAAGAGCAAAGCCAGTGCTATGCTCTGAAAGTAGAATCTAGTACTTTGAAATAGGTAATTTTATTCCTAGTAAATAGAACAGGGTACCCATCTAAGTGAAAATGCAGAGGATGAGATTTATCTTTCTTGCTCCTACTGAGAACTAAGGACTGGCAGCTTCAAGCAGATGGACTTTGGCCAAACTGGATAAATACAGACAAGTATGACTTTTTAGCCTTATAATTGAGGCACACTGATACGTTGTCAAAAGTCATGAGCTCCTGTTTTAATGGGAATTTGTATTACAACATGTATAAGAATGTTGAAACTACTGGATCTAGAAATTTCACACTTTCTTGCTTTTGGAGAAGTCCCTTAAGTATTGAAATTAGTCTTGAGTATCCACTCTGCCTTAAAAGATTGCAAACTGACAAGTTGTGGATGGAGAACTGACATCCGTAGACAGGTGGGCAATACAAGATCTTAGTTTCACATACAGAGGATGCAGCAGAGAAACAGGTTTCCTCTGCCTACACAGCCTGTAACATACCAAAATGTAGATTCTAGTGTGTATTGTCAGATATCTTAGGCATAAAGTATGTAGTACCCCTGAGAATCCAAATTTGAATTCTCATGTCCATATCTCCCTTAACTGGGGTGAGAGACTCCCCTGCCAGTATATATGAGTACCCAAAAGCCAGGAGCCTTCTAAAATGCTTCTTGGGGATCTGAGTGTAAGTTGCTGTGTGGGTCTAGCTCTCAACTCATTGTGCTAGTGATCCTGCATCAGGGATTTTCCATTTAAAACTTTTGGTTTTCAGGTAACTTGCTACCATGGTAACCCAGTAAACCATGCACCAAAAATATTAAACCTAAACGTTGGCATATATATGTGAAAATTCTGCCTAGAAGTTCTCACAGATATTGCTAAATCTGCTAACTACTGCCACACAGTAGTAAAAACTTGTAAAATAACTTCCAAACAACTTTTGCCAAAAATGGGTTTAAAAAGAGTCCAAATGTTTCATAGGTTTGGTTGAGATGAATGAAATCCAATGTGTGAGTCAAGCTTCAAAAGCTAGTTGAAAAGCAGAATTTGGGTGTAGATTTGAATTTGATGTAAAGTCACCCAGTATACATGAATTCCTGAGATGGCCAGATCAAGAAGGCTAGTTCCACCTCTGCTCTGCTATAAAGTGTTACAAACTTTACATCTGTGCATATACCATGCTGCCAGTGGCAAACCCCATGTTTCACTGGCTATTCCAGGCACAGGTATGAAAAATAATGCCTTTAAGAGGAAAGTTACAATTAAAACTGAGCATTTATTGTTATGGAATTAGAAAGAGGAAAAAGAAGCATCAGGGCTGTGCAGCAGTTCACAGTACAGATGCAAACATGCTTTGACTTTTCCAAGGACCATACAGTGAATCTTTCTGTCTTTACTGCTTGTGCTTGTTAGGCATACAGAAGTCGTGTTTAAGTGAGTAGACCTGGAAGCATTTCCAACCTCAGGGGTCTGGGCATGTCTCACTCTGACCTCATCTCATGTTGCAGCAAAACTCGAGCATAAACTAAGCTCTCTGCCTCACCCTGCAGCCATGTATCCCAACAGTGGTCTGAGACACAGCTTTCTACTGGTTCCTTTCTCCTTCCTGCCATCCCCCCAGGTCCTGTTGATTGATGGGAGGGAAACCCGAGTATGAGGCCAGATGGGAGCCAGACCATGCAATAGTTCATCAGCCTGATCTGTGTGATCAGGAGCCCAAGGTACAAGGTAACATAAAATGTTCTGCCATTGGCATCCAGTTTATCAGCCTAGGTATGGGCAGAAATTAACTTACGAGCAGGAGTAGCTTTTCAACCTCTCATTTAAGCAGGTAGAGAAAGTTACTTATTATGTTACTGTGCATTTATCAACTGGTATGTGATTACTTCAGATATGACTTCTCACTAAATCACCAACAGGTTTAATTTTACATAGTGAAGAAGAATGAATAATGCTATATATAATGGTTCATTTTCAAATAGTTCATGGTAAACTGTTAAAAGTGATACAAATGCATTTGTTACATCTTAATTTCTAGGATCACAGGTTGAATCTTCTCTTATTGATGAAAAAATGTTAAAAGAGTAACTCTTTGGTTGCAGAAGGTATTAGATGCTTCCACAAACCAAGCCAGTGAAAAGAACTGCATTTGTCAAAGAATGTTTTCTACTGGTTACAGCTGATAGGGAGACAGTAGTATGAATAAACAGGATATTATCTCATTAAAAAGAGTTATTTATATATGTATATTGGGAAATTAAAAGTTGTAAAAACTTTAGTCTTCCAAGGAAGTGTTATTTCTAGCAGGTTTCAA
The DNA here is from genome assembly GCA_013398155.1 of Pedionomus torquatus. Classification (NCBI taxonomy): domain Eukaryota; kingdom Metazoa; phylum Chordata; class Aves; order Charadriiformes; family Pedionomidae; genus Pedionomus; species Pedionomus torquatus. The sequence goes on along the minus strand of VZRU01011016.1, from coordinate 352,339 downwards.
ATGTGCTTACTTACCAGTTAGCAAAACTTATACTTTATTTAGCACTGTTAGAAGGTTGCAAAGATTTTCATATGGCTGTATTTGTAAGTGAAAAACAGAAAATTCTGTGGGTAAAAAAAAAAATGTGAACACTCAAATTTGGGACGAGACAAAAGAAAAAAGTTACCCATTTTAAATCCAGAGAACTTTACAATGCTGCAAGTAAGTAAAAGCAGATGTTGTAAAGTTTAGAAAAATCAAGACATTATTTTCCTGTTTCCACTGAATATTTCTAAACACATTATAAATAAGCTTTGAAGTAGTACAAAGTACTGTGTTTGTTTTGTTGATAGCATCGTTTCTTATAAAAAACTTTATCAATGCTTGTTTAAGTTATAGTCTAAATGATATGTGTGGTTAAACAACTGGCTGTATCTCTTGCAAGTGCAATGCTAAACTACTTGCAATGTCTGAGACTTTCAAAGCCTATCTGATTGATTTTCTGAGTTTAATTTTAAACAGATTAAATATTGTCTGTTTACAGAAAGTAAAAATTAAATGCTAGTCTTTTACAAGTTCCTCAAAAGAACATGATTTTCTTTTGTTGCTGTAAAAAGTAGTTTTAAATCAACAAATTGTCCTTAAATGCTTACCTAAGTCAGTAAAACAGTAATTTTGGATGTCTGGCTCACCATTTCTAGCCATATACTTTGCTTTCAATAAGTGTTTAGAGGCTTTAATAAGCAAATAAATTGTGCCATATTTGTGATTCTAAAGGCAGTTATTAAAGATCATGAATGTTGACTCTTTTATGTGGCTCTGTTAAAAAGAGACCAATGAATAACAGATTTGCTGAATTGCAAGGTGTGTCTGTTAGAGGAAGCCAAGTGTTTTCAAGTAGCAGTTGTGTATTTAGGGGGGGTATGTGTATCAATGCAGCATAGGGAGATCAAGATTGCAAGTTAATAGAATTATATCCAATTAATAGCCAGCTTTAGTTTGAAAACCAGTTTTAAGTGACAGCTTGTGAGTCCTAAGGAGGCTGGCTCTTGAGAATGACAAAAGAATTAATCAGTCTTGATATTATGTATCCTATCATATTGATATTCCTTCAAGCTCAGTTAAGTCTATTTTTATAGCTCTAAGGTTCTGAGTTTGAGAGGCGTAGAGGAAGAAACCTTTTCTCATTTCCAGCCCAAGTTTCCTGGTGAGCAGGTGTACACAAACTGCAGTAAGCACCGGTTTTGAGAAATACTTGGTCGTCACTTTCTTTACTTACTGGCTGCTTTAGACTACAGTGTCAGAACCTGTGATTTTATAATTGTAGTATCTTATAAGATATTTTAAGATTTTTTTTTCTGAGATGTGAATATACATTTGATTGAAATGAAATGGCATTAGTTCACCTCTGCAAAGTCTTCATGCATGTAGATTCCTTTGTATCCCTAAATGACAGAGGAATGAGCATCCATGTTCACTGGTGGTGTATTCCAAGAGTATATAAACAGAGGCAAATAACAACATATGCAACACAAGCGAACTCTTTTCAGGTTATTTTAGATGGTTCTGTTTGTGTTGGTCATACTGGGCTCTATAGTCTTTAGGTATAAGTAAGTCTCTTCAGGATACTTGTCATCTGACCTGTTTGAGAAGCCTTTCTTAGGGTAAGTCAAAAAACCATGAAGAATAGTGCTTGTCTCTGACTACAAGGTGACTCTGATCAATTAGCTCACAGATGTCAGCGTTAGTTCAGAGGAATGAACTTACATGAACACACACTTTGAGTAACTATTTTCCTCTATTTATCACCTACTTTTCTGAATTCCTCTAGCTTTTAAGTAGGGCAATATTATATAGGTGTGTGGGGGTTTTTTTGGTGTGGTGTTGTTTTTTTTTTTTTTGCAGTTAATGTAGCTGAGTTGCTTGAATGTAGATTGTCATATAAGTTGTTTCTGGCATAGCAGCACAAACAGATTTGTGATGTTAGGCTCAGAAACTGAGAATTCCTAGAAAAAAAATGCAACTATCCTGAACCCTTTTTTGATGCCAGAACCAATCATGTTTTGATAGATAATCAGCTCTTAATTACCTAGGATAACTTGGGATAGGGAAGAGGAAGGAGTGAAATAACTCCAGTAGGCAAAGATGCAGGAAATGGGGTAAATCAAGCCATAAGAATGTATACTGAGGGCTTAATAGCGCAATGAAAGAAAGTTTTGGTGATTGTGACAGGGAACATAAAGGCATTTGGCCTAAAGATGAGTCAGAGGTCTACACTGGTGCAGCTTTCCTGGATTATCACTCTATCTGGCCCTAAAATGGCTCAGACCTAAATTAATTTGGAGTCTGTGTACCCTTGGTTCATTAAGCAGCTCACAGATGAGTGGTTTTTGAATGTTTTGGATCAATAATGCTTCATGCACAATATGTATTGCACCAGTGAGAATATAGTGTGTGAAACACCTGGAAAAGGAAAAAATGAATTTTCTTTTCTTTCCATTCACGTAATTATCCTATCAATACCCTTATAACTCAAGGCATATCTAAAATCGGTGTCTCAGGACAACTGCAGGCTGCATTTTACTTCCTTTAATTTTTATTAATTCAATTGTATACTTTTCTGAAGCCAGGTATTGTCCAAGCAGCAGGACCTTTCAATCAAAGCATCACCTGCACTTCATTACTGACCTAGTCATATTTCCATAGTTGCTATTTCCATTCAGTCCTTCACCTCTGTGATAAGACAGCCTTACCTTCCAGGTAGCTCAAGTGGCTTTCTTTTTTTTTTTTTTTTTTTTTTTTACAGTAGACACTAGCATAATGAAAATACTATAAGTACCCAAGCTGACTGAGGACTTGAATGAAACACAGCTTGTATTGCATATGCCAACTTTCAGCCATCAAAAGGTAATTTAATCTGGCCTTCTGAGAAACTGAATTTTTGTTTTAGAGCCATAATGATTAAAAAAGGTTGGGAGGAAGAGAAGAGTGTTCAAAATGTTTTTGAAAACCACATACTACTAGGAAAATCTCCATCACTGTACTTAAAATTGTTTTTTTTAAACTGGAAAAGTTGTATAAGCAATTCCGTGGTAATTTTTTAATGAATAAATTCTATTAGCATTCTTTGTCTCTTCTTGCATGAATTAGTTCATTGCATGATTTACTCTTGTTTTCAGAAAGGCTCAGAATTCACTTAAATGAGAAAAATATGTAGTCCCACACGTATTGATAGTCCTTTTCTCACCTTTAATCTTCACAAAGAAGTATGGATGCACAGTCATTGATGGTTTTACAGGTTGTTTCAGATATATATAGTTATTTACAATAGCTCATATTACTAAATTACTAAAATATTTTTGGGTTAAGAGCACCATTGCTGCACTAGGCAGGTTACTGTGCTGTTTGTGGAAGCAGAGCACAGTAGAACTTTTTCCTTTTTTTAGTTCATTATAGTAGATACCCTCAGCTTCATGTATGTATCACATATATTGATGTTTACAGAGGAGCTGAAATAAGCAAAGATGTCCCTCATAGTTCATACCGGTTTTTGAAAGTACAGAATTTCTTTTTGGTACAACATAGGTTTCTTCATGCTGTGGCACATCCTTCAGTGGGCAAAGATATAAAACAATTCAATGCATTAACTTTTTCCACAACCAGACCTGTTTCTCACCACTTGCCCTGAAAGCATTTGCCTGTCATTCTGGATTGTTCTGGTATTACACTTCCATTTATCATATTGCTTTCAGCTCTTGCCTTGAAGGACATCTCTGAAGATCTTCCCATGCAGAAGACTCTGCTGTGACTTTTGAAACGCAAAGGACTCTCCACTAGAAGCGCAAACTGTATCTAGATATTGTGATGTTTTTCATTACCAAAAATCTGTGCCTCACTAACTGATAGGGTAAATTCATTAAGAATATAGAGTAACTATCCATGTTCTTTCTGTGACTCTTAACAGTAAAAAGATTAATTATTGCTCCTAGCTTAGAACATCACTGCTTCAAAATGTGTATTTTTTTCAATGTAATTTTTCCTTCCTTACTTGGGGTGTATTTTTTGTTTTTCAAGCTTGAACATTATGTTGGGTCCTTCTACCTTGCAATAAACTTACTAATCAGTTTTTGGTGTCACAGTTTTCGCTTGTTGTAATGACAGTGTGCTGTTCTGGCACACACTATATGGGCTGCTAAAAGAGTATTATTTAGGAAGATGGAAAGTGGAAAGTTTTAAGACATACAAATTTTAACAGAGAACAGGACATGCAAGGAGATGGGTGTGGGAGGAGGAAGATGTGTCAGAAATAAAAGAAAGACTACCTCTTTGGAAGCCTGGGGTTTTTTTGTGTGTATGTGTTGGTGGTTTTTTTTTTGTTTGTTTTTTTTGTTTTGTTTGGTTTTTTTTTTTTGGGGGGGGGTGTTTGTGTTTGTTTTTTTTTTTTTTTCTCAAAAGGACAAAGGTGGTTAAAGTTGTGTTTCTCCCACTGATCAATGAATGAGGAGATGGACATCATTCAGAGTTAGATTGTTAAAATTCTTTTTGTTTGTTTACTGAAGTGGACTGTGAAGGCATCTGCTGTTACAAGGTAATAAGTGACATTACATATGTAAAAACAAATCAAATTGATATCACTTTGCAATTTATTTTCCATTTTGTAAATTATCTAAGCTGAGACATCGTCTAGTATCTCTGTGTATTTTTAAGAGGAGAATTCAATTCTGAACACGTGTATGGAGCACGATAAGAATAGCTTACACAGCTAGCAAGCAATATGAACGCTGCTACTGCTTTCCTTCATTGAGATATGCTTAGTTATGCATTCCTGTTTGAAGTCCTGACTGGGAGAGCTGGTTATGAAATACCTCAACCTGTATCTCATTAACACATGGTAGTGGTGCTTTCTCACTTCTGCTCTAGTTTTTTTTTGGGGGGGGGGGTTGTTGTTTTTTTTTTCCTAGTGGGAGGAAATGTATCATTCCTTTTGCATGTTTATTTCTTGCTTGTCACGTGTGAGAAGAGCCTTATAAATGTTAAAGGAACTCCATAATCTCAAGTCATGAAATAAAAATTATGAAGAACCCAAGAATGTACACTGACTTACTGGTAGATCTTTTGAGTTAAAAAAAGACCCAAACCAAACCAGTGTAAGGGTCTCTAAAATAGGTAGCTCTTGGATACAGTACCAGTTCCAACACTTCCAAGTACACATGCGTCTGGTTTTCCACATATGTCTTGGTAGTTTTGTGCACTTGGCTACGTGCTATTTTCTTCACAACAGTTACATTTAACAACATTCTTGAAATTAGGTTTTCCAAATTGATATATGTATAGCTGTGTCCTAAAATTGAGCCAGAAGCAGCAATGTTGCTGTCAATGATTGTATCTACCTTAGATCCTGGCTCTGGTGGTGATGGCTGCTGCTGTAGCTGCTAGTGGGGTCCTCTAATATTTTTGTGCACATATTTGTCTTGCTTATCTGCTTGTTTATTAAATGTTCTGGACTGTGTACGTAGTCTAGCAAAACTATTATGAACTTTAATTTAACATAATTAGTCTGTAGTGCTACTTAAGAAAACATGTTTCTACTTAAAGTAGAAAACTTGAAATTCCATCTTTCCTCAGAATTCTTAGTGGCAAAAAAAAGCCTCTACAAGCAGATGACATCAGGCCACAAATGTGATCTGCTTCAGAGACAATCAGGGGTAGCTGATTCCAAAGTCAAAAGCATCCTTGTTTGAGAGCACCCCTTTGTTAATCCCCAGCTGTTTATAACAGCTGGACTTCATCCAGAGTCCTCTGCTGAATGGTGTTAGAAGGGAGAGGAGGTAACTTCTTCACCAGGACTCCTGGTATGCACGTGTGCTTGGTGCAGACAGTTTCTTTGTTCATAGAAGGGAAACTTCCAGTCCTACTTACATTAACATATCAATGCTATGGCATTACATCACAACTTACAAAAGCATCATAGGTTTTTATTTGGATGGATGGATGAAATGGTGTTAAGGCTGTAACATTAAATTATGCTAACTATGATCTTTGAGGAAGAGACAGACTTCAGCATTTCTTTATTCTGATAAATTTAATTTATTCACTTCCCAGGAATACAGTTGTTTATATGGATACCCATATTGTCATGGTTTCATATATAAATATGAAATCTTTCATATGTTTTGCAGAGTATTTCTGATATAGTGCTTTGATGTTCTCTATATCTGGCATGTAACATGGTAGGTAGTAATGTTACATATGTTCTGTTGGAATTAGTTTCCCGTTTTTGTTAGTACAGTGAAGATGGCACTGCACAAATGAACGCAACCTTCTTAGTTACCTAACTTAATGACTAAGCATCCTGTCCTCTGATTTTACTCAGCTTCTCAGCTTTTTGTCTGGAAACCCTTATCATGCTGAAGATCAAGTCTATTCCTTTGAAGTTGCCCTGGTAGTCTGTGAGGCCAAAAAAAAGATAGCAGGGAGCACATGGCTAGATATATTTTTAAAACTGAGTAATTTTTTCTAGGATTTTTCTTGATTTATTTATTGGTAGCATATCCCTAGGTTGCTATACAGTTCCTCTCTAACTAGACTGGCTAGAGGAATGTTGTTAATTCTTAGTTGCCAAAGCTTTTATACATGCCACATGTGCAATGGTGATACCAATGTGACAAATTGCAGAGTCATCTGATAAATTGTATTTACATCCACCTTTGACCACCTCACCTGCTTTCTGCCACTAAACTACCTCCATTGGGATTTATTCAGCATTCCAAACCTTGGAATAGCTTCAAACATCTGCTAATTTAAAAAAAAAAAAAAAAAAATCAACCTGCCAAAGAAAAATTTCCTGCCTTTCTAGCCAATGAAGTGTTCTCTGCCTCCAAAAAATACACTGACCTATGTAAAAAAACTTCTTGGCAATAATCAGCAGCTGTACACCCATGGCAAAGTTTAGTACTTTATAAACCTTTATATTTTAGACACCTTTGGCTTCAGTTAGATATACTGTCCCAGGCCGTCCTGAGATACTCAACTTTAAACTTGTGTGTTTTTATCTATAAAATTCCATTGGAATGTAGTTGTTTTCAGTTGACGTGTGCAAGGTTAGCTTGCGTGACCAGTGATGTTAGCAGGAACAGTTTTGGGCTGCTGAGAACTTGAAAAAAGTTTTCAGTTATGCTGCAGATATCTTTGCTGGAAGCTTTGGCCTGTGACTCTTTTGTTGAAATTATAATGGTGTCCACTATAAATAAATTGCCTAAAGGCTTTGGTCTTTGGAAGACTATAATTTAATTCTAACAGGACAGTGCATTGGCAGTGTTTGGATTTAAGCTCTGTTGGCTCTATGTACTTAATCATAGAACTATATTTAAATTCGACATTAGGCATATGCTTCAAAAGTACCCTCTGAAACAAGATGTTAGTTGGCTTTTGAACAACTTTCTCAAGCTAAGTCACAGCCCATTTAGTCTCTGTTAATGGCAGATGGATGATCTTATGGGGAAAGAGTGGCTTCACAAAGCAGTTAGATATCTGCAGGTTCATTTGAAAACAGACTTTATGAACTGCTTAGTTGATGCTACTGAGGAGAACAGCTAAATACAGGACTTCGAATATGAAAAAATGAGAGCACCAGTAAATATGCGGAATAGTTTGGGATAGAAGCCCGACATCTGTGGTATGAATAGTTGGCCAGGAAATACTCTGCAACAGGCTGTGCTTTACAGTCTACAGTATTCTTGGCTCCAGTATCTTATTCAACAATAAAAATTAATGTGCAATATAACGTTTGATAGTCACCACTATTGTGAAAATATGATCACATGTGGAAGTATTTCATAACCATTTGCAAACATCTCTTTGCTTTTAAAAGCTGTACTTATGTACAGCTTTAAAATATTTCTTATTGCCTAATAGGGTATGTACTTCTAAATAATTCTTTTCTCAAAACTGTTCACCCCACCTCTTCAAGCAGACACTTTGAAGAGGTCACCATTTCTGTGACTCATCCAAAATGTGTGAAATAGCTTGTTGTTCTGTATCAAGCTGTTAAGTAGGCCCCTTGCCAGCTGAGTACATTCTTTTTAAAATTGTTGGAGATACTGGGGCAGAGAGAAGTAAACAAAAATGAGCCACTTTAATTAATGGTAGGAATACTCCACACACATTTCTCAAATAGTCGCTAAAGGGAAAACACATTTTTTTCCACAATAAAATGTAGTTCTTGTGAGAAATGCCAGGCCAATAAAATTAAAAACTGGTGTTTTCTAATTGATTTCTGATAGTACAGTGAGAAACTGTAGAAATTACTCATTATTGCTGCTAAATACCTCTAAAAATGATAATGGAGACTGCCTATAAATGCTCGTAGTGTTTCTGGAAGGAATATTTACATTATGCTTTTAGAATTAATTTCTATGTATGAAAAGATAAATGTGCTTGTGGCAAGAACAGTAAGAATTTTGTAAATCCGATGATTTTTTTATGTATTTCCCTCTGGTGGAATTCCTGTTTGTAACTTACTTCCATAAAGCCTTCTGTGTTATTTAAAACTCATTTTCATGTAATTAATTTTGCTTAAGATGGATAGGGTCTTGTACAGGTGAACGTGGCAAACACTGAGATTAATCAATCATTTAATTTCTCTTCCCCTGAAAAATGTATGGAGGCAGGGAGTGGAGAAAAGTGAGACGAAAATAATATGAACTAATATGCAGATGAAACACAAAATGAGTACATAATACTCTTTTTTCCCCTTCCACTTTTGTTGATATAAGGTCTTCGGGGATTTAACTATCTTTTAAATTTATTTTTGTCTGGGATGAAAATTTCCTACTAATAACATGAGGGAGTAATATATAAAGTATCACTTCTGTGTAAATACTGAAGAGATAAATAAATGTTTTTGTCAGTGTGCTCTGTGTTTCTCTGAAACTGTTCTCTTAACCTTGCTCTGTTTCTTTCATTAAGTGAAAAAAAACACGTCAACTTCTGGGAAGGCAGCAATGAAAAGGTATTCTGAATTATTTTAAATCACTAAGTATGGATGTTAGTATGCCTGTATATAAATATATGCACGCATATATGTGTACATATAGACATATATATGTATGCATACCAATATCCCAAAGTTAAACATTATATTAATGTAGTGCACTATATTTATAAAGATGTAATGCTTTATAGAAGTGCCAGAATAGAATTTTAAAGTATTTTGTTTCCCTATTTAGTGTACCTTTTGGAAATGGAACATATGCTTCTGGGGCAACTTCATAATGTCTAGAGATCAGTTACTGGGATGTATTTTTTTAGGTTTAACCTATTTCTGCTGTTCCTGGAAATCAGGGGAAGCATTTAGCTGTTTACTTAATTGTGCTTTTAACCTGCCATGTGGCAGCAGAAGCAAGGAAACTTCACATTCTGCACTTTGCTGTCAGCTTTAAAAACACATCAACAAGTATAGGGTATCAAATTCACGTCTGTTTTTCCATGGCAAATAAGGGTTACCCTGTAGTATAATATTAAAAGAAAAACAAGGTGATCTGTTTTGAAGAGAAGCTACTTTTAGTGTTGTCTCTGTAAATAGCTTTCTTAATCGCTTTTTCATTAGTCATTATGTCGAAGTAATTTCAATTCTTTGATAGAAGAATCCCTATAGACTAATTTGTTCATCTTGATTAGCTATAGCGTAGTTGAGAATGCTACTCAGTGAATCATCATCGTCATAAGCATTGCATATCTGGGATATGCACGTATTTGTCACAGTGTCTTTCTGGTTTTGGCTCACTTGCTTCTCAGCAGTTTTCCCAGCTGGGTTTGCCCCTGTGCCCCTGTGAATGGGTTGGTGCACTTGTGGTGTAACCTGCCTGATGAGAGTATGTACACTCCTAGCAATCTTCCTAGGAAGCAAGCTAGATTTAAAAATACTACAGCTCTGTTCAGCTGCAGCTTGATGTTAAATAATAAAAACCTTTGTATTCTATGTTGGAACTAATTGTAGATTCTTGGTGTAGTTCTATTTACTTTACTGTTTCTTGTCATAAATGTCTTAGCCGAGAGCTATTGTTCCCCCCAACTTCTCAGTTGTTCTCCCATAAAAATGAAAAAAGAGAGCAAAAGTGCAACAGAGCTAGCAACAAATAGGAAAAAAGGGAATGAGAATGGGAGGAGAAGATGATTAAAACCTGGTTTCTTCAAATTGCTTTTCATTTTGATTACAAATTGATCTAGCTTCCATTAAAATGAATGTAAGTCTATTTGAATTTACTGAAATTGGATTCAGTTGTCACTTGCTAAATTGCATTTATTTTCAAATAGAATTAGTGTCTTGTGGAATGGAAAGTTGTGAAATATAAGTGTTGATTTTAAACTGTTGGGATACAGTCAATTTTAGAACAGTATTGTCAACCGATGTTGAACCTCTTGTTTAAATTATTACAATGCCTTTTAAAATAACATCCTTTGGGCTGTTTGTTACAGAGTTCCTCCTTGAGAAAAATATCAATGAATACTGGAGGATCTAGCTTGACTTTTCTGCTTTGATCTCCGTATTTAGATGCCATTGTACTAGGGTTAGAAATACTGTGCAAGAGTCTTTACACAAATTCCATGTTTCATTACATGGAAATACAACATTCTGATTGTAGATTTTGGAAAGGCTTGGGTTTGCACATATCAATTCAAGGTCGTAACTGCAGACTTCTCCTTTAGTAAGCCTGTTAATAAATATATATGTATTTGAATTTCATGTCATGGTGTAATGATTACTTTGCCATGAATTTCACTAGGTGTTCAGGTGAAAAAAAGGCCATCAAAATTATGTTTTAATATAACGTATTGTGGTTTTGGAAGAAGAGAATGGGGATGTTTTGACAATAAAATGTGTGGCATTTCCTGTTGGTTGAAATTTTGATTTGCTTACTAAGTTAATATTTAATGTTAGCATTGGCAAGGCAAACTTCTCTAGGAAAATATCAGTGCGAATTTTACTAGTGAGATGGGAGTACAGGCCATAAAAATTCTCAGTTTCCCTTTTAAAAACTTAATCCATTTGTTCAACAGGAATGAATACAGAAGGACTAGACGTTTTGAACTTCCCTCACATCTGGGTATAGCAGTGTATTTTGACTCCAAGCACAATAAAACAATCGTACTTGCTGGTGGTATATGACATAATGACCCAAATATGTTTTTAAAAAATCATTTATTGCTGTACATAAACAGCTAAGTTAGCACAAGGGATGATAAAATAACATTGGTAATTCTTCCTTTAGCTGGGAACCATTGGTGGCCCATTAGGATTCCAGATGTAGCCGTGTGTGCTTTTCCATTTGTTTTCTAATGTCTAGTGCTTGGGCCCTTGGTACCTTGGCTGTGGTTGTCAAGCGTGTTGGCTTTTCAGCTTGAGGTCTTCCTGGAGAAACACACTGGCCGAGCTAATAGCTATAAAGCAGCTTATTGTCTTGGGCCTAGTTTGTTGGGACTAGCTGGAGAGAGGGCAGCTTCCTGTCAAAGGTCAAACACCAGCTTGACCGAGTTTTCTATGGTAAACACTTGCAACCGGACCTCAAAATACAGATAGTAGAATATAAATAAGGTATTTAAAAAGATTACTTAAAAGACAGCAATCTGTGACAATTCATATCTACTAAGTATGTTGGATTACGTTCAGGTATTTGAGTATTATGTGGAAAACTTTCTCTAATTTCTTTTGCAGGCAATAAGTTAAAGTACTAAAATGGAATAATGAAAGAGGGGAAAAAATTGCTAGAGAAAGTAATAATGACAAGTTGTCTTTGCCTGAAAGCTAGAATAAAACCTTCACTTTGTTTTGTAAGAGTTGGGATTCACAGCTGTCTTTAGCTATTGATAGCCTTGTGATACCGATTTAAGAAAAAAACACTAAACACATCAAGCCTGCATTAAGCAAAGTCATGGCAACAGAGCTGCTGTTAATTTAAGGTCAGTGTATTGGTACTTGTTTATACAGATTCTGACTGTCAAAATTATTGACTTGCTTAGTCCAGCTGAGTTTCTTGGGACTATTTATGTGAGTAGCTCTCATCTAGAAGTAATTGTTTGTTGTTCTGGCCCTGCCTCATTTCAGTGAGAATATCTGAATAAGCACTATTCAGTGTCATTACAGTCTACAGTTTTGTGAATGCCTCTATTGAAGTAGAAATTCAGTGGCCATGTAAAAAGTGTATTGTGAAAAATGTTGCTGGGTTTTGTGGGTTTTTTGTTTGATTTTTTGTTGTTGTTGTGGTTTTTTTTTGTTTTTAAATCTTTTATTATATGTATGTATTTGAATAGAACTGAGACCAAAACAAGGCAATCTGGCCATCCCTGAATGGGTATATGTGCATATCCTTGTTTTCATATGTGTATGTGTTTTATACAGTAACCTCTCAATATAATACAACTTGATATGAGTTTACCCTCTTGGGAGTCCAAGAACATTGTAGAACTCTAAGGTATGTTGTGTCATCTATACTAACTATGCTTACCTGGCATTAAGAACATGTTGATTTTCTGGTGTTGAGTAGTTCAGCAGAAGTCATGAGGACTAGTTGCCCCCCTGTGGTCTTCTGGAAGACCTGTTTGAGATGGTTCTGACCCAAATTAACAAAAGCCTGTCCTCTACCAATGAGGCTGTGGGCTAGATAGGATGAGAAACCTCCTGTCCCTTGGTGAGGCTTCCTGTGGAGCAAAGACTGCAGAATTCCTGAGTTCACAGGTAGACGGTGCCTGCTAGTGGCTGGTTAGGACCGTCGTAACTAACAGGAAAAGCCACTTTTTTGGTGTGTTGCTTTTTGTTTGATTTTCCTCTACTTGCTACCAAGTGATTCTCAGAACAGAAAATAAGCTTGTAGACCTTTACCAAAATAACTCAATGAGCACTTCAGAAACAAAATGAAACTGAAAGTGGATGAATGGAAGGGGAGCACTGGCAGAGGGGAGAAGAGTGTGCAGACAGAAGGCAATAAAGTGACAGGCTGAGGCAGATGAGAGTAGCTTCATCTTGTGGCACAGCTGTGTGAGTAATCAAGAGTAGTACCTGAGTGTTGAGTTCCGAGCAGAACAGGCTGGAGTTCCTGCTTTTGTAACTAATCAGTACACCAGATATCCTCCCTGAGCTTTATATATTTTCATTATGCATCGGGTTGTTTACTTCTTTACCCATTTGTCATGTTTATATTCCAAATACCATCTCAAAAGAGGGTTAAATTTCAAATGGCATATCAGAAGTTTATGACATCTCTTATACTAGTGGTGAATCAAAACAAGGTATAGTGAAAAGTATCTACCTTAACAGTATCTTAAAATGGTAACAAGTTTTATGGGCATGTCTGGCTTTAATTTTTCAGTATACCTAGCTCTTATTTGTCTGTACCATTAGATTTGTTCTGTAAAGTGTTATGTTTTTATCTTTCTCTGCTAGGAGCCTACTAAGCACGAAATTGTAATCAATAGAGAAACTTTCTAAAAGATATTCTTCAGCTTTATGTAATAGTGAATTGTGATGCAGTCTAATCCACTTGACTAACTCATTCCACAGCTAAAACAATGTGATAGTTCCTTTCTTTGGTCACTTCTGCTCCACTGTCATGTTGCTATACAACTTCAGAACAGAACAATTCCTTTAGCATGTGCAAGATTGAAAATTAGCTAAATCCTAGCCCTTTGGCTTTGCAAATGAGAAGTCCTGTACCTATCAGTAGAATGTTAAGAAGCCACTGAAATGGTTAGGTCAGCAAATATCTTTGTGGATAATTCCATGTCCTTGTTGAGGTAGACTACTGAAATCTATTTGGTTAGTGGCATCTGCTCTCACTGCCTGATGCACAATAGCATCCAGTGACCAGTCTGCAGATACAAGTGTCATGTTTTGAACTGCTTCTCATAGAAGACAAAGACATTATATCATTTAAGAAATCTGAGGTGAAGGAAAGTGTTTGTTTTCTTTTTTCAGCATTTGCGCTCTTTGGCAATCAAGGATAAACACAACAAGCCAGCAGTACTTTGAGGATCCATGTCACCCTCGACCTTTCCTGGGCTAAGCTGGAGCCAGCTGCTGTACAGCTGGGCAACAACTTGTAGCATGCATAAGGGCATTTGCATACTGCCACTGCCAATAGCCACATACTGAGATACTGACAAGTAACCCAAGATTTATACCCTCTTTTGAATTGTCTTCTCTTCAAAATAGATCTTTCTGACTGGTGAAAAGTTCTAAAGAACTCACCTCTGCTCTGGATCCTATTATAAAAAGAAGCTTTGGAAACATTGTAGTGCTGGACACTGTTCCAGCTGTGTCAGGAAGGGAAGGAACTCTGCAGAGTGGATGACAAAATGGCAGAGGAATCAAATATGTGTTTCTGTTCATTGTAGTAGATGGTCCTTTGATTTTGTTATAGCTGTCTCTAATATAGCTATAAGAAAAAGTCTGGATTGCAGTGCAAACAAAATTTCAACCAATAGAGGCCATGTGTTTTAGTCACTGTTTAAGAATTTGTCACTTGAAATGTCCAAGTACTTATTTTTATACTTACTGCATTCTGGTTGCAGTGACATTTCAGTGGTGAGTGAGCTTATCTTTAAGTTTGTGTCAGTATGTGAAAGCACAATTTAAGAGCATAACACCATTTATCTTGAAAAACACCACACAAGCGGAACAACACAAGAAATGTCAACTGAATGTTGTCAGGGATTAAAGTAACTGTTCCTATATCTCTATGAATTATTTTTTCTGATCAGTGTTTGAATATTGTAAAGACAAAAGAGACAGAGGCATTCTAGTGAAATAATTAACGATTCTTCCTGCATGAAATATGGCAATAGAAAATAGATTTCTTGAGCAAAAATATGTAATGCATGCTTTAAAGAACTAATGGTCTATTTTATTGCTCTTAATACCAATAGATGTTGAAATTTCTATCAGATGTTTTTGAGGAGAAACAATATCCATTTAATGGGTATCCAAGCTAAAGCCTTTTTTTCTTTTACTGTTTGTGTTGTGATTTATTAATTTTTTTTAGAAAAACAGAGTTGAGATATATGTACAATTACAAAAAGGATGTTCTTGTTACATGCACCATGTATTCCAGAGTTAAAAAGGGGAAGGAACTAGCTGTTGTGTTTAAATGAACATCCTGCATTGGATTCTCAGCTCTAATGAGAGCCACTGTTGAGATATGGCCAATTTTACAATGTTTCAGAAGAGATAATTACTTTGATATTACAACAGTCCTTATAGTTGCCTTGTAGAAATGTAATGAATAATCAAGACTATATTTCCTCTGTAAGATACACAATTGTACAGTGGAACTTCACGTTAAATAATGTAGAATGGTCGTGTTTTAGCATGACCTGTGCTACATTCCGGTGTGGAGGCAGGATTCAAAGGTGGCTAGATCACTTCTCATGAAGTAAAACACCCTGCATTGATGCCCTCCATACCACAATATAGCACTATACTTTTAGATGAGCCTGAAATGTTAAGCAATAAAGGCATGCTTTGTCTTTTATAATCTGTTCATGAGAGCACTCTGCTCTTTCTGCACAATAATACTCTACAATGCTACTGCTGAAAGGCAAACTCAGTCTGAAGCTAGCCTGTACCTGCCTCTCTCAGGTAGATGTTGATCCACTTCTGGACTGAAGAAAGATTTGAACCGGATCTCTAAGGTTTCCCATAAAAAAAGTGACTGAAGTTGAGCACTACCAATGCCTCCTTTGTTAGTGGTGTTCCAGAGAATCCAACAGACATGTTTTCACAAGGTCCTGCTCTGTGTGTGCATGTCAAGTATGTTACGGGTTTGCATATTGGATTGTGCCCCTCATGTGATGTGTGTTGCTCTACTTAAGTTTTGAAACCTAAACAGGCTTAAGCAGGATTTAATTTAGCTGTGAAAAGCAAATCTTGATGGGCACAGAAGTGTCGCCAGAAACTTTATGGAATATTAAGCTTAGAGTTGCCTTCAGGGTTAGGCAGCTTCTGAACAGAGCTATTTGGAAATGTGTGCATAAAGTTGTCCTAAGTATTTTTTTACAAGCTTATATTTTTCTGGTAGTTATTTTTATACTTTTCACAGAAAGCAATAGTCAATATGTACAATTAAGTCAATTTTATGGCAATTAAATGGCAACAAAAAAGTTGTCGCTTCTGTCAAGACTAAGCCTGATTCAGGCTGCTTACTGACAAAGAGTCCTATTTTTACCTTTTCCCATGTGTGTCCTTTTCTTTAAAGGAATTATTTGTTACATGTTTTCATGAAAAGAAGTACCAGAAGAAAACAGTCTGTTAGTACATAGTTGATAATTGTCTTTAGCTATGACAGCACTTGGTGTCATGCATGGATCCTGAGAGCATAAGATGGTATGTTAAGCAGTTGGTGATGTGACAGTTTACATCAGATGCTGGAGATGAAGAATGACTTGTAGGTGCCCAAAGATTTCTTTGGGTCTAACCTGTATTTTCTAGTAGAGCCAAACTGCTAAAGTTGGATGGATTTGGTCTGCATTCAGAGAGAAAAGCAGCTAGAGAAACGCTTCTAAGAGATGTCTGAAAGCATACAAGTGATGTCTCTGAAGCTGCTTAAGCCTGTAGAGCTTGGATATAGGTCAACTGCTTCCCATCTTTCTATAAGAGGCAAGGCTGGAGCTCACTGTACTCCAGCTGGTAATTAGCTGGTGCTGTTTTCCAATGCTGCCTTAAGTACAAAGCATCTTGAAATCAGCAGATGAATTAGAATCATCGTGACCTTCTATTTCTTTCTCCTTCAATTTAACTGGTTCTCTTATGGGGCCCTACGTTCAGAATAGCGGGGACTTCACTTGCTTCCATTTGGTTTCTTTCACAATGTTGCTGGGGAGTCTTTGGCTGGGTGTGTGTCTTCAAAGCCAAAGTGCTTTTATTGGCTTCTGTAGTATTTAAACAATGTCAATATAGAAATTGCTCCTTGGCAGAGATTATGCAGAAGGGATTTCAGATTGATGTCTGCCTGTTTTGTTAGTTATTCTGAAAGATTTGCATAGAACCCACTTGATTTTATGAAAAGTAAACAGATTCTTACTATACTTTGAGTCCAGCAAGTCTTTGTTGACATCAAAAAAAATTATTAGCACTGTGATATTTTCAAAATGCTGTTTCTGTGGCACATACTCAATAATTACCACATTTTTAGAATGCGTACACACACATTTTGTTTTGTCAAATGTTTAATTTGGATGTATCTCTACTGACAATGAGAAACAAAGAGGATGGCGTGCTGGATAAAAAGTACGGATACTCTGACATGCCTGTTTGCAATTAATCTCTGATAATTCACTCTCCAGTAAAATGTTTCCTCTAATAATATACTGAGTTGTATTCAGTGTTTACTTGGAACTGAACTTAAATCACCTGAATCATTTAATTTGAGACTTCCAGTTGATCTTTGTAAAAACTTACTAGGATTGTATTATTGTATAATAAATTTTTTTTGTGTTACACTCATGTTTTTAGAACTAAAGATTTGGTCTAGCAATGGACAGTAATTAGTACTGACTCAAAAATTGTAGCCTGTGTGTGAGGGAGAGCCAATATTTTGTTGAATTTCCAGAACAGAAATCCTAGCAGACTGCTCACAGAACACACATTGTGTTTCTTCACATTTTTGACATTAAAAATTATGCTCCAGCCAATTAAACATTTTCATGAACCTTTAAGCTCTTTGTCCAACAGATCAATAATACTGTAGTAATTAACACAGACTATTGATTCGTGTTTCCTAGGTAACAAAGGGTGCCTAATAACCAAAAGAAAAGTGACTAATAACCCTACAATATACTTTGGAATTAATGGGGGTCAATGTTAGTTGAGCAACTTCCTTTTCAATTATTAAATGTCTACCATGCTTTCTCTAAGTTATTTTTCGACTTTGAAAAAATAAATTTAGTGGTGTTATATCTTATGCTGCTATTGGTATGAAAAGATCTTAAAAGAAAGTTTCCTGTGTAAGAATGATTGCTCAGATTCTTAGAGCAAACTTTTCTGCATGATAACGTAGAGCATAATAGACCAGGGAGAGGTCTGTTAAGCAAAGATGCCATATCACTGACTCGGGGTTTGTAAAGTTAGTTTTCAGCATATTTATTTGAAAACATAGTTGGACTGACTAGAGGTGACATATCATTTGTTTGGAGTTAGATATTCTAGTTTATTGTAACTAAATTTTGTGTAATTGTATGTCAGAAGAATAAATAAATGGGCATTTACAAGGTTTATAGGTAAGCTTTTAGAAGGTTACATTTCCGGCTTATTTTTATACAGTGGAATTTTTGATGCTACAGTAAATTAAGAAGTTGGATGATTTTCATATGATATCCTATTTCACTAATACAGAATAACCTTGAGCCACAGTAGGGCAATAATTACCAAACTTAAATCAGAGACAAACTCAGCCAAACAGCTGTTTTCAGTTTGTTAGGAGATCCATTTGATTTACTCTCTTGGTCAACTTTCATTACTTTATAAGACAAAATTTCACTGGAGATTTTAACCCTGAATTCCCAATCTTGTTTGCTGCCTGCTCTAAAATTGCATGCTTGAACTGTCACGGCCACTCAACATGTGGGGGTGCTACTGTTGTGTTTTATGTTGATCCCAGTTTTCATGACAAGTGGTTTGAAATACTAAAGGGCACAGGTAGAATTCAGCTCTAGACATATTTCTAGAGGACCTTTTTCTCTTGTGGCAAATTGAGGCCTTGTGTAAGGTCACAGCCTTGCACTTTGGTGGTATGTTGGCTAAAGTGGTGGCTTGCATCATTGTGAGCGCATTGACACAAATTGTCACCACTTTTGCTGTTGGTATTTTACGAGGTCAGCACATCTCTGCTATCTCACCCTGAAGTTTCATATGCTTCCCAGGTTTTGTTGCTGGGAAGTTTGAAACTTAATGCTAGCCCCCATCTAGCAGTTAACTCATTTGCATTTAACCATATCTATATCCAACTACTGTCCTTGTTTTATGGGGCTACCATAAAGCCAATGCGATGTATTAGTAATATGGTGATTGTCAGAAACTGTCTTTATGGCATTATGTGTTACTTACTGAAAGGAGTATTCAGATGTAAGATTCGTGGATTTTTTCCTGCTTTGCACAAATTTTCTTATTCCATTATTATTGATTCTTTGGCCTTTTTTTTTTTTTTTTTTTGTTACACTAGATATGAAAGATTTTAGCAAATTTTGAAAAAATTACTGAATTTGTGCTTGAAAGTGAAACAGCTGGCAAAATCAAGAAGTTTCTGATAAGTTTATTTGCAGCATCAGTTCTGTTATTGCAGTCTGTTTTCTTTCATGGTAGTCTAAAAAGCAGGCATGGGAAAGGTAAACTGTTAAATGTATCTCACATCTTTGGAACTAGTTTAAAACTTGCTTTTGTATAAAATTGTTGATATTTTCTTACAGCTTCAGTAATAGCATTTCCTGACCTTTCTGGTTATGTTTTTCCATTTAGAAAAGATAGTGCTATGCCTCATTACTCATGTTCCTCATTTGAGCACACTCAGCAATTCTATTTTCTGTCCCTTTGTCCTGCTTTGGAAAGTCAACACATATGAAAAATGGGGACTACAAATATGGTAGTTTTTGTGGTCGCTGCTTATCTGTGCGGTTGTGACACAGAAAAATAATACTATAGGTTTTTGTGTGGCTTTTTTTTGCTTTCAGAATGCTTTGCAATAATTAATTACATATTATCCTACTCTTAGAAGGTAGAGTTTTGGTCTCAGCTCATACACATCACATGCAAAAATTAGTTTGGGAGCTCAAAGTTAAGACAGCTGCATCATATCTTTAATCAATGGAGTTTAGTTGTATAGGAAATATGAACGTGTTCTGATTGTACAATAACCAATTCAACCCACCTCCAGTGGCACTGAGTGTAGCTGGGTTTTAACTTGACAGGTAAAGCACTGCTCTGTTGTCCCAACAAGAGGAGAAACAGTTTGGAACAAAACTAAAAAGTCCAGAATGCAGAAAGGCAGATAGCTGATACCAGTGAAGAGATTACATGTCACTTTCTTGGAACCAGGGGTTTCGCCATCACCAAGGAGGTATTCATTTCCATGGCACCATCTGGTTATTGGGCTCTGGGTAGTTCTGTTTTGTTTTCTCAAAGCTCTTGCATATGTTGTGCCATGCTTATCCTCTGTAGTTAATAAAAGGCTGAAAAGCTTACTCTAAAAAATATCATAAATGGATATGCCAACAGATGTCTTTTGCTTTTGAGGAAGGTTAATGTCCTTCAAAGCCACTAAATTATTTTCTGAAGGATTAAGTTCCTAGGAAAGAATCTTTATGGTTCACTCATCCTTTTAGTAATGCTTTTGTGGAAAGTCTTCCTCCTATTTAATACTGCTCTGTGTGTGTTATTGATTCTATTACTCATAGGTTATATGTGAATACTCAAAAGAGAATTAACTGTGTAGTTAAAAATTTGCGGCGTCCAGTATCATCATTTTGATAAATCCACATTCAATATCAAATGACAGAAAACAACATATATAGGCTGAAGTTTTGCATCATATTTACGAACATCCTGACAATGCTGTCTGAGACATTTTCCTGTTAGTTTAAGACCATTTCTTTCAAACATCACTCAAGCAAATTTTATGTGTTGATATTTAAGGAAAAGAGAAATAAAGATAAGCTACTGAAAATTAGTATCTCTGATCTTTATGCATTTAACCTAGATAAAAATGGCCTTTTTACTAGAATCAAAAGAAATGGGCTGTTGATATGCCAGCTCTGAAAATCCATCATCCATCTGAGTGTAAAACAGCTTTCAATAAGAAAAACCTGGAGCTGGTTAGTGAAGAGAGCAGCTGTCCTCTGACTCTCAAATATTTTTGTGCTCACATACAGACAGGATGATGTGATACAGGGGCTCTTATGCTCTTATTCTTTCTTTCTACTGCTTTTCTGCAATTGTCCTGTATCAGGCAAAGCTGGGAGATTTTTCCAGTGCTTTTATTTTTCCAGTTACATGATAAACTGCAGAAAGTAGCCATGTTTTTGATCCAACCCCCTAACTCTAAAGACTTACCTCTTTTTAAGTACATTGGGTGGAAAGACAGTATGATCCTCACCTACTGATTATTTTTTGGCTCCCATGAAGCCTAAGACTAATCCTAGTCCCAGCTAAATTTTGCATGCCAAGAGGAAGCCTGTACTTTTTTTTTTTTCCTCTTCTGCTGTGATCCCTTTTCATTCTTTCCACCTGCAGTTCATCACTCTGCAGTTGCCTCAGCCAGGATCTGAAGGTTCTTTCTTTGCTTTCTTAGTTTCCCACGTAATCTTTCATAATGCGAACAACCCCCAAAACAAACAAACAAACAAACAAATCTTGTCCTGTTTTCACTTAGCCAAGATACCTGTGTTTTAGAGTTTCTATCTTTGCCTAAAGCCAGGACGGAAAAAAGCCAGTACAGTTTGGAACCCAGGGGGCTGGGAAATTTTCAAGAAAGTGCACTTTGCTTTTGGTGTTTTGTTTGTGTTTTTTGGTTTGTTTTTTTTTTTTCTTTTTTTTTTGTAAGAAAGGTCATAAAACATTTATCTGATACTAGAAGACTCACAGAAATTGCCTTTTCAGAGAGATGTGGAAACACTCTAAGAGACTAAAGAATTGTTCAAAGTTTCACTGATATTACCTATAGTAAGAAATACACATTATTTCTATACTTTGAAGAAGTTGTGTTCTAGCATACTTTCATCCATGGCAGAAAAACCTATTCCTTTAGTTAACGTACTGCAGAACCTCACTTCAGTGAGTCAGGTGCAGACTTTACCGGTTGCTCACCGTATTGAAGGTGATGGATCAAGCAAATGTCTGGAGCGTAAAACAAAAACAAAACAAAAAAACTTGGAAGTGAAATAGTTGGTGAGCTTCTTTGTGGGAGCATCTGTGGTGGTGATTTGAGTGTTCACTTGCTTCTCAGACCTAGAGCAGAAAAGGAGAAGCCAAACATTTCTGTTGTCACAGCTGAGCCCACTGAAAGCAAGCTGTTTGGTTAGTGGAGGTGTAATTTGTCTTTGTTTCTTAGTGACAACTCCATACCTGATCCTCAGGAGCTATATAAAGTGCTAAGTTAAGTATGGGTAAGCTCGTCTCTGTAGCAGTGATACTTAGATTTTGTGAAAATTACAGGCTAAGATACCACCGTACTCTAAACTTAGGAGGCATTTGATGATAGGTGGGGAAGAATAATAGAAAACACTAGTGTATCCTTATTTGAACTGCTGAATGATGCCTTTGTAAAGATGGAAATTCCTGGGACATTGTTAAACAGTGAATACACAGAAAAAGTACGAATTGAGTCCATGCACTGCTTTCCAGATTGCATGAAAAGGAACTGAACAATGACTCACAGCAGATCTGTTTCAGTGAAGAAACTGTTCTGAACAGTACATGCTGAGAAGTACTCACTGAACTCCTGCTTGACTGGTCTGAAATGTCAGTCATTGACATTACAGATTTTTGTCTTTGGCTTTTATGAACGTGTGCATGTTTCTTGTGAGGTTGTAGACAGGTAGGGGATGACAGCCCTTTGTTAAAATCCTTTCTGTCACTATGATAAGAAAAAACCTGCAAAATTATTTTGAAAATAATTGATGTTGCACTGCAGTATTTGAAGCAAGAATAAGGGAACTAATGAAAATTTTCTTGTGTCACACATTTGATAGTACATGATGAACTGCACCACAATTTGGTTTGTGAATTCTGCAAAATTAAGTAAGTTTCATAGTGCATGTTTTGCCACTTTTGAGGAACAAGTTTCTGCATGCTTTACATAGTAATGAATTCTTAGTACTTTTGTACTTAGTACAATTCAGTTGCCTATTGGACAAGGATCTTGTAGCTGCTATTGTTTGATGTCTACATATAAATATGGTTTTGGTACTTTAAATGTTTGTGTTCAATCATACCTTTGTAGAGTTTTCCCATTGACACTGTTCGTTCCCTCTTTCTTGTCTGACATAAATTTAACTGTATAATTTTGCTCTTACCATTGCATAATGTAAAGCTGGCAAAAACCACAATAGTCAGCTTAGGTGCTCTCCTGCATATTGCTTAGATCTGAGTACATAAAAATACATTTCACCAAGGAGAGTGTGAACCAATCTATCCCCTGTCCGTTTGACAGGAATGGCCACACTCTGTTTTATGGCCATGGGGCCTCTTGCATGCAAAAAATTAGGGTAGTGGGGAGGCCACAACAGGAGAATAAATGCAGATGGCTGATAGAGAGGGAGAATTAAACTTCATATGAATTATGTTCTAATGATGATTGCTGATCCCTGTACTTCAGAGTGCCTCATGCCTTATGAAGCAAATGATGGTATTCAGAGAAGTCTTGGGCTTAAGAGTCAATTATATCAAATCCGAAGTAATAGCACTTGGAATGAACAAAAGATAATCAAAAGGCAGTATGAGAAATACTTAGATTCCACTAGCTATAGAACATGATAAAGTTCTTGGGGTTCCCTATTAATGCCCATCTGGAAAAAGTCTGCAATGAATAAACAAACCCGTTGAACAATATGAGCCAAGTTTACAATATCATAGGTAACATGAACAGCAAAAACGAAAAAAAACCAAAACCAACAACAACCAAAAAACAAACAACAAAAAAACCCAAAAGAAACCAAAACAACCCCAAACTTTTGTCTAAACAGTGAATGAGTTTTATTAACTATATACATATGTACCAGAAAAATCTTGATACCTACTGCAGAATTACTGGGGTAAGGGGAACAGGGAACCAAATAAACCCACAATCCACTGTAATTTATATGTCAGTGGAACTTTATGTACTCAGTGTGTTCAAGTACTTTATAGATTGTATGAAATGAAATTGCCCTTATTCAGCAGCAATGTCCAATCCACTTACCTACTTACAAAGGATTTAAAAATTTGAGAACGATATTAAAGTGAAATCAGCGATTGTTTCTTCCACTTTAAATAGTTCTGTTGTCTCTAGAATGCAAAATTCACTTCGCTATGGTAAAATTGTATTCAGGTTGAATGTTGAAAGAGTATACCTGCTACTGACAGCTGGAGGATGGGTGAGGGTGAAACTTTTCTAGTATGTGAAAATTTTTCACACGAACCAAAGCAGAGACAAAAGAATAGCTTTTTATAAATTTAGCCTACTATTTTTAGAAGCTTTAATAGAAGAACTGGACAAGCTTTATGGTTGGTAGAAGACTTCCAGTTTCCAGATCATGGTCCCTGTGAAGAAAGGAAAGACTTCTAATCAGCAGTTAGCTTTGATTTAAAAACCTTGTCACAGAGCTGTCTCTGAGAATGGAAAATTTCTGTGATTTCATTTTGTATGCTTTTTTCAGTACTAAACTTGAAGTGTTTGTATGCATGGCTGTAGCTTCATCATCTTAGTGTGAATTTTTATGTAGGAAACTTTGCCTAGATGACTGCATGTCATAGAATACAATGACAATATGATAATATCATAATTGATACTCAGGTGTGAGTGAATGTTGGGGAAACTTGAAGTCACACTTCCGCGCCTTTTTTTTCTTCCTGTTAAACACGGTACATCTGTAAGTGTCTTTAAGACAAAAAGTGATTTTCAAAGAAAAGGATTTCTTCCTGAAACGTACATAATTCAATATGCCGTCATTTCAATAAGATCCACTAGGCAGGTATTGTTGTGAGTTGCTTTTAGTAAGTCAAAGCTATTTTCTTCTTGGGAATCCTACTGCTTTTAAGAATCACTTTTTCTCTGTAGTACTCAAATAGAATTTCTTTTTGTGGGCCAGCAGCTTTCTCAATTTTCTTCACAAATAATCAGCAAATGTAATAGATTATGGATTTTAATTGAATAAATGGTAATGGCAATTCCAGTTGATGTCTTGTACAAAGTTCATTAATCATTGATTGCAAGTTGAAATGATATATTTATATACACGTGTAAAGGTCTGTGTATATATGTAGTACACAATGTAGGTAGAATAGTCAATACAGAAACAGACAACCTCAAGACATGTCTGATTTAACAATGTATACCTTTAGATTGGAAATGTAATTATTTGCCTTAGGTTTGCACTGCTTGGGAACTTAATGCAAGACTATGTTAAATAAACTTATTATTTCCGTTTTTCGTTTAACCTTTGGGTTATACTATGACCAATCTGTTTTATATCCTCAATCAACAGATGATTGTATTTGGTAATAATTTATCAAGAATAAAAATCTGTTTTTGAAACTAATCACTTCATGTTAGGTCTGCCCTTTTTCAAAACCACCATCTGATACTCATTTTGTCTGCAAGACAAACATACTGATGAAAATGCATCTACCACAGGATACAGCGAGTGGAATGAAGCAGTTCTGCTCTTTGTATATATTTAGAATATTTTGTTTTCTCAACAGATGGACCAAATTTTAGTATTAAAGCAAAAAAAAAATCAATTTTACATAGTACATAAACAATTTTGAACAAGTACATTTTGCATTTCTGATTAGCTTGTAGCAAAATATCACATGGAATTTGAGGGTCAACTTGGGCCATACCAGAGAGAAAAGATTTAAAAAGTTACTTTAACTGTTTTGTGCTTGACATGAGAAAGCTATATCTGGAAGTCGGAGTTCTAAGCAAGCCTTTGAATTTGGCCCACTGAGTTTAAATGCTGGGGTTTTCTTTTGGATGTTCTCCATGTTCTCAGAAGTGGCTGCTCTTTGAAAAGAGATTGAAAGCACAGATGGGTTCGTGCACTGAACTTCTGTACCACGAAGCCCCTCGCTGCTTTGACTTCTGGCCATTGCCTAACCTGATGTGTTCTTTTAGGCTGTCAGCTGAGTCTTGCAATTATTTCTTGGATCTTTCCTGATCAAAGCTTCCCATAATACTAAAATATAAGCTTGATTAAGCCAGCATGCAAGCCACATGCATGGAGTACATGGAATATGGAGCACTTACTCTATTATACTCTGTATACACTAGTTCTGTGACATTAACTTCTGTCCCAGGACGTCTGAACTGAGATCACCAAGGTCATCTTAATTTGATTTAGATTTTTGACCCTACAGAAATTCTGCTTAGATTTTTAGAGTGCTACGAACTTAACTTGAAAAATAAATCTCAAAAAATAAAAGACATTAAACCATTAAAGTAATGAAATTATTCTTTTTAATTTTTAAGAACTGCACATACTGCAGCTGGACTTCTTCCAGTGTTCAGTCTTCCCCAAATGCTTTATTAAAACAAATCCAAAGTTTCTTAAAGAAGTTGTAAATTGTTACTAAAAATTAGGATGTCAGGAATTCTATGGTATCAAGTTTGAATGATGTTTTTTTATTATCTTTTAGCAGGAAGTTATTCAATGTTGTGATTTGAAATCACTACATTAACCAGTATTTAAAATTACAAGTAATGTATTCTGGAGTTGATATTTTACCTGCAGGTGAATAGTTCTTATTCTACATATTTGGTGGGGTTTTTTTTTGTTGTTTTTTTTTTTTTTTTTTTTTTTGCTGTGGGGTTTGTTTGGTGTTTTTTGGTGGTGGTGGTTGTTTTTTATCCAAACTTAAACTGGGGGCTTTCTATTCCCTTATAACTCTCCCCCTTCCTCCACCCTAGTTTTGCTAGTGTGTTGGCCACCATGACAACAGGGATTTTATCTGACAAAAAAGTTAAAAAGCTTTGGAAAACAAAGAGGCTAAAAAATGAAATACAGCTGTTTGCACGCAAATATAAACCAGAAGGCCTCAAATCCTTTCTACTGATTGGCTGGATTACTTGAAATGTGGCTCATTGTTTCGTAATAATCAGCAGTTATTTTTCCCTATTAAAATGTACACTGGCAAAGTATTAGAAACAGGTTTCCCAATCTATTTCTATAAGGAACTGGGAATATAAAATATCCCTATAACTTTTACTGTTTATATGCTAAGGGACTCACCAAAACAAAACTGCATAGGTTCAAAATCCATTTTATATACACATGCATATTAAAAATGAGTTTATATACTATTTTTCATGCTGAGGAATACAAAGGTCTTTTACAAAGTAGCATTTTTGGTTACTGGTGGTGCAGGCAGTGGGCAAATGTGGCGTCTGCTGTAAGCTCAGTTGTAGCCCTCACACGTCTTTAGATGTACTTGGACACTGTTTTATTGAGAAAGGAAATGCTGGCCAGGATTCTGAAGTTCTACCCGAGCTTTAAAGAAAAAACAATGGGAGATCAATTTCCAGGTGGACACCAGCTAAAGATAGGTAGAGATCTACATCTCCTTCATATATCACATCCAGCAGGCTGAAGACTGGCATTGAAGTCCTCATGCCCAGTATGATTTTAATTTTAACTGTGTAACATTAATTCACTTGGACATAATGAAATAAAATACTTGAGTTGTTGTGCTTTCAATTTCAAGTTATATTATTGTAGAATCTGGATATCTAGAGAAGTGGAATAAGGCTAAAATATAAAAAAAGAGGTAGAACAGTAACAGGCAAAGGGAAGGCTGGCATATCCTGACCCACCCTGCAGGGTGTGAATGTACATCCATCTGCCCCCTAGGCAGGAAGGAAAATACCTAGTTTGTAGTAAATATTCAACCTGACACACACATGAATTACAAAAATTATTTAGAAAAGGCATCTCACTGTTCTGTGCTGAGGTCCCTTGGGTAACGGTGTAGGCAAGGAAGAACCGGGCTCCTGCAATTCTCATTTCTTGGATGTCCTCTGGACTGGAAAGTAATGGAAGGTTGGCAGCTTGAGTAGTAGTCTTTATCAGTATAAGTGAATTGCTTTTGCTTCTCTTTCATAGGTTTGTTTTTTTCCCATATTTTTTTTTGAGAATTCACTTTAACTTTGAGTTGAAAAGATACTTAATGCTAACTTTTCCAAATTCCAATTTTTTTTTTCTTTTTTCCTTTAAAAAAAACCAACCAAACAAACAAACCCCAAAAACAGAAAGACAAAAATCTTTCATTTCTACAAGTGTATTGCTACTCAGATGAGAATCAAAGGACTCGGGTGATAATTCTGAAAAAGAAGTAATTAGATTTCTTTCAAAATTTAAATACTTGACAGTGTTCAGAAATCCAACTCTTCAGCTTGTCAGGAATAGGAAAATAGCTGACTGAGCTGTTGAACTAGATCATTGTCCGATACTAATGCATGACAGTCACTTAGTACTTAAGGACTTAAAAAATGATCTTCATTGCAATGTAACCTAATGGTCTACCTCTTTCTAGAAGAATCAGCAATTAGATTCCTAGTGACACCTCTTTAATAATATTTCTGCTATACCTTGATGCAGTAAGTTACTATGGTGAACAGTAGATTAGTAGGTTAAAACAAACACTTAGAGATGGCTAATACGCCATGTATTTTGGTATACTTTATCTTCTAAATGGTCTCAAAGCATCCTGAGTAAATATTTTATTTCTTTCTATGCTTTTCTGTAGCTATAACATAGTAATAAATAGAGAGCTGTGCACATGTGCTGGAGAAAGTCCTATCTCCTTTGATGTCATTGGAACTTGCTAGGCCATCTTTGAGCAGAGCTGAGAAGAGAGAAGCAGCAGACACAGACCTTTTGAAAGTTGCCCTCACCACCACCTTTTTGGGTGCAGTGTAATATTTTGCGTGTAGATTCCTATTTGTCTCAGATTACAATAGAGTTCTCACACTTTCTATAGTTTTATTTTGAAGGTCACATTTGTAAGTAATCCTTAGTATTGTGCTGAGATAATGGCACTGAAATTAATGCAAGTGTGTATGTGTGTGCCTACTTCAACAAGCATTATTCCATATTAAGTATAATTGTATCTAGAGACACTAATGTGGATGTCACATTCCTTTTTCAAACCATTTTTGAGAAAGGTTAATTTATTTTTAATTGGTTTTCATTATAGCTTGTAATTTCTAGTAACATGCTACTTTGAAGTCCCTCCTTAATTACCTGTCAGGAGTATCAGTGCTTTTCCTTTTCAATATCCCTCTACCTGTCCTTTGGTTTAGTGATGACTGCGGACTAAAATCAATGTGATGGCTCTTAACATGTAGTTTGACTTCATGCTAATTATATATTTGTTTTTCAAGAGTAATATATTCATAATTATTTTATAACACCTACATTTTAGGTGCTGACTAGATTGTAGACAGTATGATTCTAATTTTTAAGGATGTACCAACTCGTTTTTGATGAACAAGAAAGAAATTAGGTGGAAAAATAGCCATCGTTTCTCCTTGCCTTCCAGGTTTCTTACAGGGAGAGCAGAGTACTGAGAGAGTTTATATCTAAAATTATTTGATTTAATAGTACTTCTTCGGGGATGAATGTTCTTAGAGCATCAGACCTGTCTTCATTTCTAGTTGTCACAAGGAGTAAAAAATAGATATTAAAAAAATATATGCATGTAATATCTTTGTGTGTGTATATATATATATGTATGATTCTTATTAACAGAATACTGACTTCACATGCACTCTGTTTTGAAAAACAGAAAATAAAACCAAAACATCAACAAATACATGTTCTTGGCAGTTATGTTTGCTTTAGCCTCCCCTGCTTTTTATCCAGCTCTCTTGATGAGATTAATATAACCTTACATTCAGTGGCCAATTTCACATTTTGCATTTTCACACATGGTTTGAGTTTCTGGAGGTCTCCTTAATTTTAGCCATGTATAAATTCGGTGTCTAGTCTAAACTAGTTATCTGAGCTTCCTGTATTAATAAAGTGCACAGTGAGAGGCATCTTGTCCCAAAACCATCCTAAGATTGGTATCTAAAGTGGGGACAAATGTTCTCCCTTGGAGCTTTCATCTATCTCAGTTGAGTGGGAAACTGTTTCCTTAGATTAGATGCCTGACTTTTTGCCTAAGGTGGTAGATGAGATACATTCCACCCCATGTGATAAATAATATAGTTTTAAGGCTTCCTTGGTGCAAGGACAATAAGCTAGTGATTTTGGAGAGTCTTATGCACTTAAGTAGCCCCACTAGCCCTAGTAGGCCTGTTTATGCTTTTAAAGATGAGCACATGAATAAGTCCATGCAAGACAGACCCAACCAGTAAATCAAAACAGCAAGTTGACTTTGTTTACTACAGAGTAGTTTTGGAGCACTTCACTGTGTTCAACTCTTGAAGTATCATATTGGAGTGCTGGGAGAAGAAAATATGACTGTGGTGTATTCCCTAGTATTGCGCCATGTGTGTCTTAAAACTGATGTGCGGAGTGAGGAGCTACTGATCCTTCATTTTAATTCTAGTTCAGACTCTGAAAACTCAACATTAAACATTTTATTACTGCTTTACAGTTTAGTCTTCTGTCAATATTTTGGCCTGTAAATCAAGCAGACACGTAAAGATGGGTACAAGGGCAGTTACCATGGTTCAGCTGATGCATATTAACTAGTTGAATTGAGATAACTATATGGACTGTATGTCTGGGCCCTTTTTATTTTTGTAGGAAAGTTGTATAGCATCTCTAGTTCTGCCTTGCTTACAGCCAAAAGAAATAGAGGTAGAGACTAAGGCAGACTAGAAATTATAATCTTGGCAGTGCACAGAAATTCATCTATTTAAGTACAAGCATACTATGTAACAGTTGCTCCCAACATAATTTGAGGCAGATGCCCTCAGTCTGTCCCTCTCAAAACTCGGTTTACAGTTCCTCTTGCTATTTCCAGCTGTAGAACAGGCAAGAAACAAACTGAAGGCTTCAGTATTCCCCTTTTCCATAGAAATGTAGGTGAAAATCTCATCTACCTCTGGGAAACAGTCTGTTCAGTCTAGTTTTCCTCTGTATTAACTGCAGCTTGTGAGAAATTGTACTTTCTATTGCTTTACTTTTAATACTAAATTTCTAATTTAGTTCTGAATCCAAATATGCCTGTCTCTATAATCCTGCTATGAGGGTAGGAAACACATTTCATCTCAGATAAATTCGATCAGCAAGAAATATTCCTCCCTTATCCTCCAGAACATGTTTAGTACCAACACATTCTCAGAATTTAGATCACAGTCTGCAGTATCATGCAGAGAGAGTGGGGCATCTGAAATGACGTGGAATTTGAATGGCACAGGAAAATACTTCTTTTTCTTTTTTTTTTTTAGCATGAGTACATGGGGGGTGGGCAGCTGTTCTCTTCCTTGGTCACTGCAGTAGAAGAAAACAGAGGCAAAATGGGTAGAAGAGGATCAAACCTGTTGAGAGAGAGGGAAAGTGGCATTTTTAACAGTGAATTGAAAATAGTGTGAACCTACATAGTTCAATTCGGTGCCGTGTGCATAATTTGGTGCTTTTTGCATAATTTTACTAGAATTCAAAATTCCAGTGTCACTGCAAGGTCACTATTAACTAGCGACTGGGGCGGACATTCAGAATAGCTTCAGCTCTCATTAAA
The DNA here is from genome assembly GCA_013398155.1 of Pedionomus torquatus. Lineage (NCBI taxonomy): Eukaryota > Metazoa > Chordata > Aves > Charadriiformes > Pedionomidae > Pedionomus > Pedionomus torquatus. The sequence continues at coordinate 320,934 of VZRU01011016.1, read as the reverse complement.
ATTAATTGGAATTGAGTGTTCTCAACATCTGGCATCACTGGGCCCATCCTTAGCACCTTTGTGAAAGGCTATTATAAAGAGCATTTTTTAGTAGATGATATGAAGTTATATGAGATTGTATAACATTGAGGATATGTTGTATATAGTGCCTGAAAAGGGAATTAATTGTTAGTCTTTTTTATGTCATCAGTTACTTCATATGTATGTGTACTTTTTTGCTTATCTCTTTTCAATATGCTTTGGCAATTATTGCATTAGCAGACAAATATTCATGCTGAGGCTAAACCTAAAGAAAATATGACTTTATACTGAACCCCAGTAATGATTCCCCATGTGAGAAAAGAAGGTGTTGTAAGACTGAGCTGCAAGCGTGCTGGAAAGAGTGACACATTGGCTGTGCTTCTTAGCTAAATGAATAAGCTGGCAATTGAGGAAAGGATGTGCTTTTAGCTGAGAAACAATTGGACAGAAAAGATGGCCACTATGCCAAGCTGAATGAAAAGCCACTAGAGAAAACGTTCTGTGACAGTTTCTTTTGAAGAGAGTTTCTAGATCTTTGGAAGGAGCTCATCAGAGCTAGACAGAAAGTTCTCTTTAATTATTCGACTGCCAGAAGTTGAACTATGGCACACATTTATGTCGGGAACAGATTGAGATTCAGGAATAGGCTCAGAATAAAGTAGCTGTGTGCTGTTTATAGTTATTTTATATGGCACTCTGACCACAAAATACTGTTTCTCTCCCTCTTCCTCAGACATAGCTTCTAGCAAATCCTGCTGTTAGACTCAACAGCATTCTCATGCGCTACAGCTGGAACCAGGCACCAGCAGCTCTGTGTGGCTGCAGCATCGAGTTAGGGGGTAGCAGAGAAACAGCATCTCAGCCTTAGCCTAACAGAAGGATGTCCAGAACACATAGCAAATGCCTTCAATTTAAGGACAATACTTAAAAATTTAGGTGTCCATGTATCACAAGAGCACAGAGTTGTGAGAGTTGAACAAGTGTGGCAATTAATGGAGAGAATGAGGTGTATTGGAAGGGAGAGTCAGTACAAAGCAGCATCCTTTTTTTCAGGATTCTTGATCCTCTTTTCAGCTGAGATCTGTGATTGAGTTGCCCAGTGAGTACTTCAGCCAGCTGAGATCCAAACGAAGAATGTCCCTCCTGAGGATAGGGTACAGCTGTGCTCCTTGTTGTGTAATTGCTATTGACAAGCACAAGATGTAGGAGATGAAGCTTGAATTCTCTCCAGCCTGAAGAGGTTCCTCCCCAGCCTTCTTAGTGCCAGAGTCATTCCCTACTGCGTCTCAGAGAATAACTGTACCAGTAGAGGCTCCTCCTTTACCCTTCCTGCTCAGAGCAGGGTCTTGTATTGCCAGGAGTGCAAGGCAAACATGAGAAAGCCTGAGTTATTAAACTAATGGAAGAGGGAGAGCCAAGGCACCATTCTCTTTATCTAATAATCGTTCAATGCAAAATTCAAATAAAATTAAAAAAAAAAAAACCAAAACAATTTTCTTATCCTACAGTCTCAAAAGTGTTACAATAATAGGCCAGTATGAAATGACAGAAGGAAGACTACACTGGGTGAATATAACTGAGAACATGGGAAACAGTTCCACGTGAATAAGGCAGCGAGACTTTGACCATTTCCTGCTTCATCTCACTGTTAGGCTGTGGTGCTCGCTGCAAAATGGATTAGAGCTGGTTTTAAAAACAGATTCTTGCTTGTGGAAAATCGGCAACTGGCAGCCGTGTCTAACTCTACGGTAGAGTCCAAAGGCGATCGTCCTGATGGCTTCTAACTTCCTCTGGGGTCTGTAACGTGATTACATTGCTGTGGGGCTGGCTAGACTGCTCTTCCTCTGGGAGCAGTTTAACCTTTAATTTGGAGGAATTTGTGCTGTTACATATCTGCGTACAAAGGTAATATATCGTGGTTTGTGCTTTGTATGTGTGTTGTCTATTTCCACATACACTTTAAATTGAATCTGTGTTATGCAAAATCAACATATTGCCTTCAAAGACCACCTACCATCAGGATCCTGACATCATGTTTTTCTTGAGAATCAGTGAGGTAAATTGTACAGATCATGCTTTCCAGCTCTCACTATTCTTATAGCAGGCAGTTTGCTAATCAGACAGCAATAATAGTTGAAACAGTGTTGTTTTTAATATAAAAATGCTCACATTTTACATATGTTTTATCCATCCTTTTATTTTACGTGTACTGTTGGGACTTTTGTAATATTCTCAATCCCCACTGGCCTTATTGACTTTGCAATGATTTAAGGATTTTTAAGGATTTTAATCCTACTAGTCCTTTCCCTCTCTGCTCTTAACATTTCTACCTTTAGATTTTATTGGCCTCAGGAAAAATTAATAAGCAGTAGCTATTTTTAATAAAGCCATTATTTTATTTCCATTGCATCTATCCTCTGCAGTATGAAGAAGTTTTTTACGATAAATTCAGTGTTTTATACTTGGTTCTCCTACAGCTATTGGTATTAACTGTCAAAATTCTCTAACATAATTCTTAATCAACTGTTTTACTAATTACTTCCCAATGATGTTATCATAATCATAATAGAATATATGTGCTTTAGATTGCATTTTCTTTCTGGCTTTATATTGATTGTATCCATCAAAACCTTTTTTTAAAACTTACTTTGTACAATTTTCATAACTTTTATATTTTTAAAAGCTATATCTTTGGAAAATGACACAGATTTATTTCATATACCCAAGTAATCTTTATTTTTGAATTCAATGTTTTAAATTTCATTAATAGTTTATCATCATTCAAATGTATCACATCATTTAATGAGATGGAATGAATTTTCAATTATAGTATTTGTTTCACAGTCATGGTAGATCCCTCTTCATAACACAAAGAAAATGTAAACAGAGGAGTAAATGAAATTTTGAGATGTTTTACCTTGCTTAATGTACATATTTATACTAAGCTTTTTGTGTTGTATACACAGTTTGTTGTTAATATTATTGCTACTGTAATTATTACTAGAAAAATACAGCCATGTAAGTGCTAAGGGACCTCTGGTGGTCATCTGGTCCAGCTTAAAGTGGCTCAAAATTACATCAGGCTGCTCAGGCCATGTCTTGTCGAGTTGTGAGTGGAGGTTCCACAGCCCATCTAGGCAACCTATTCCTGTGTGTGGCAACCTTAGCTGTGAAAAAAAATATTCTTAGCATTGTGGCAACTGTACTGGGCTCAAATCAAGAGTCAAGACCATTTGGGGTTAATGTTGTATTTCAAATGTAGAACATGTTTTAAATTGTCCAAGTAGCTTATTGACAGAAGAATGAGCAACTAAGGAGATGAACTATTGGAAGATGTGAGATAGTAAACACCACTACAAAAATTTTCTTATTGATAACATTTTGTATGGACCAGAGCTGATTAAAGCTGAGGTGTACCTGCTCCACAAGCAGACTTATTTCTACAGAGGACTACAATAACGTTAAAGAGCATTTTATGAGTCAAAGTAGTTATATGTGTCATTTCTCATATTCTCTAGGAAATTTTCTGTCATCTCAGAGAGAATGAATCCAATCCTGTTCTGTGCTATACAGTTCATTATTGGTGTCAGTGAGGAGTTTGCTATTGTTGACAAGTGTTAATAAAGCTAGATATTAAGAATGTCTTTCTCTTGTAATGTAAAGGACTACACAGTTTTTATGTTTAGTATAATTTACAGCAGTTTTCCCCTGAATGTCATTAGAGCATAATCTCAGTCAGCTGGTTTTTTTCTTAGCTTGAATTAAAATCTACTCTATGCAGCTAGACTATTACTCCGTACTCATTCTTAAGGATGTGGTAATCATTGCATTGGGATATTGGGAATTCTGAATCTTTCAATGCTTTTTAAAATTGGAACAGCTCATCACAGTTGCAGTTATTGGAATAAATCTTTTTAGTCAATTTCCTGATGTTAAACTTCAGGGAAAGGACTGGATTTTGGAATTGTACCTTTTCTACAGATAGAAGTTGAAAATTAAGTTCAAAATTAGCTTTGTTTATCTTGTAGTTGAGATGGGTGTGGTTCACAATATTTTATAGAGAGGTAAGAGTAAGAGGGGAATATTTTATAGAGAGGTAAGAAAAGAAGAAAAGATTTCACTATCATACGTGGAGGTTAGAGGCTGTTTTCCTTTTTTCCTTTCCTTTTTTCTTTCATTCTTGTTTCTTTTTTTTCTTTTTTTTTTTTTTTTTTTTTTTTTTCCCTGTGGCAGCTGTTTGAAGCTGCTCAGGAGCTTGGAATGTTAGAGTAACTCCCAGGGAGATGAATTAGTGGGGCAGGTGATGCAGTCATGGGTATCACATACCTCTCCAATTTTTCACATGGATATTACCTCCATGTATATGGGGTGTGAGTGTGTGCTTTATACATATATCTTCTAGAAACACCATGCAGCTGTATTTTGGTTGATAATGTATATGAAACAACATCACAGTCAGGTGGTGAAGAAAATAGTGCATTTCATGAATTTATGAAATACTGTATAAGTATCCGTTTACATTTGAACTATTACAACATAAGTCTGAAATGACTTCTTTTTTTCCTGTAAAATTATGCTTTCTACTAACAATGAACATTTTCACTTTAAAAAATAGACAACAGAATACGTTCATAACACTATGACAAAACGTATTATTGTCTGTAAGTTAATAAAGGGCAGCCATGTGATGAACGTTATTTAATTCTACTTTTGTCCCAGATGTCCTGGGTCTAGAAATTAAAGATAGGTTTCCTACACACTAGAGCAGGCTGTCACTGTTAAGTATTTCCAGACTTGCTGCGTGTGTGTGCTTTAAACCCATGTACACATAGTGTGTCTCATGCACAGGGAATAATAGATTTGTAATTCTAGCATCATAGTCTGTAACATTAATTCTTACAACCTGACTGATCAGTTTAAGTAAGGGGATTTTGTCTGTTTTCCTGAAACGTTCATCTTTGGTGCTTTTTGCTTCCTCATTTTTAAAATGCTTGGGTACTCCCATAACTTTTAAGCAGTCTTGACTGATAAAAATAACTTGAAAGAAGTACTGAGTTCTTGTCTTTGATAGGCACAATCTGGATGTGGCCTGGATAGGAGGAGGAGGAGGAGGACTTCCCCTTCTGTTTTTGGACCACATGAAGTAAGAGAAAATGTTCCAGTTCTTGTCAGGCATTGCAGGAGGCCTTAGGTGAAGTTTTCTGTGGCTGTGTTTCTGCTATAATGAGAGAATCTTTTTTCTGAAATCTGTCTCACAGAAAAGAGGCTACTGTATGAAAACCAGCCAGCACGAGGCTACAGAGGGAGTACTGTGGTTTTTATAGCCATATACATGTTGGAAGGACCAGTCGAAGGCGGCTGTTAGAAAACAAGATTACTTTGGACCTAGGAAGAACTTTCTGGGCTTCTAAATGGAGCTTTAAACCTTCACGATCCAAACTATGTGATTCAAGTCCCCCTAAAGAAAGGGACTTAGACTCATTGTTGCAGATCTTTCTATATTTCAAGTTCTTAAAACTGCACAGGGAAAGACATCTAAATTCCTATGGATGGTTGCTCAGAACCATTTGGAAGATGTAGCTGTATGGTGTATTAGGTTATGAGCATAGAAACTGTGGTGTTCAAAGTCACAAGTCAGTTTTGAAAAGACAATTTGCATCAGTAAAATTAATTCTAACCAGAAAGTATTCCATGGTGTATTTAGTGTAAAAATATGGTAATACAATTCTGGTTTTCCCTTTAAGAGTAATGGAGCATTCTGAAACAAAATATCATGTATTTAAAAGTTTGTTAATTAAAAAAAAATTATCAATAACAGATTATTTTTTTTCCAGAGAAATAACAAAATAATAGCTGTCTACATAGAAAGAACAAGGTAGCCAACCAACACCAGCATGGTGGGCACATATGCAGTGTAATTGCTGCTGTACTTCAATAAAAAAATTAATCATTGATGACATCATGGCTCTTTAAATGAGACATGCACTTAATTTACTGGCATAAAGAATGCAGATTACCTGCAGTGTTGATACTCTTGATTTCTAAAGAATACGTCTAGACATACAGAAGGTGTGTTTTTATGGAGGTCTTGTAAAATCCCTCCTCACTTGAGTTTTTTTTTTTTCTAAAAAAAGTTTCATCATTAATGTGGTGCATTTAAAAGGTCTTGCAAGCCTACTCATGTGAGACCTGTTCATATGAAAATGAGTTGGTTCATAACCTTTTCTCTTTGCTATGTTGTGTAGGAGTAACTTGATTCTGAAATTACCATCTACCTACTGCAGAATTGGTAGGAGGCACAGAAATGGGCTTGTGACCTGCATGATTCTTTGTACTTGTAGTAGAAAATAGTAGCAAGCTGAATAAGGGGCAGTAGAAAAGTACTGTAAAAATGTTTGATTGCTGCTTAAACCTAAACAGGGACATATAAAAACAATAATAAATATGTATGCAGACCTCTAATATGCTTGGTTGTACAATTTTTGACTGGAAAAGCATAAGTGAGTAATTAGATAATTGCTGCCTTGATTGAGCTTAATAGGAAACATTTCAATTAGGCTAAAACTACACAGAAAGGAAGTAGGCTTTTACAAAGGGAAACATTCCTTGTCATGCAACTGTCAGCTTTTGCCCACAGTAAGAGATGGGATTAAGTGGATCTATGCAAAGGAAACAAAAAGAAGGAAAGAAAAAGGGGGAAAAAAGATTGGAATAATTAGACTTGTACTTAACCACTGTCTTCTGATACAATTTCTTGATGATTCCAGGTTTGATAACATAGCTCTTAAACCTCTTGGCTGCAACAAATTATGACATTAAATCCATGGAAGAGGTTAAGTTTCTGGGGTTTGTTTCTTTTTTTTTTTTAAACAAAGAGGGAGAGAACCTTTCTCCTTCTGCATAATTTATTTTTTTTTCAGATTATCCTTACCTGCCGACAGTGTAAAAAGTGAAGTGTGAGGTGAATATTTCCCTTGAGGGAAGGCCACTCTCCAGAATACTGTGATTTTTCTGCAGGATGACTTGTGTGTCAGGAGCTGATTCCCTCTCAGTATAATACCTAAACTAGAACTGTGGGACAGCTGGGGCTGATTTTTTTGTGGGTACTTCCACAGACTCCAGCCATACCCACTGCCACGTGTGGCAGTGTAGCTCATGGGCATTTTGTCCTTCTTAAAAGCACCCTTGCATTCATACCAACAATTAGTAAAGATGGTTCTTCCATGACTGGCTGCTATATTAACATAAAACTGAACAGATCCCCTGNACCTTCTTCCCCCCCTGAGGCTGTGTGGCTGCTGCCGCTGGAGTCCCAAGCAGCAATTACACAGCTTGTAAGTCCATTACAGCTCCTATGGGCCCAGAAATGCAGCTGGGGACAGGGAGGAGTGGGAGGACTGAGATGCATGAGTCCAGCAGTACACAGGAGGGTGAGAAGCATGTTTATGGCATACAAGCTCTGCTTTCCTTTTGTGGAAAAGGCTTTTCCTTGTTTTGCCTGTCGACAAGTGGCTGCTCAATAGCCATTTGCCACCTAAGAAAAAACAATTATTGTCATCCAGGTAGAAACTAGTAGGCTACAAATGTCTGCTCTTTACTCAGAAATCCATTGTAATTCACCGAGTCTCTTTGTGACATTACCATTAGCTTCAGTAGCTTATAGTTGGCTGTGATGGAAGTTTTCTAAGCTAAGGACTGTGCTGGTTTTAGTGCTCTGGGCAGTGATTTGTAGAAGGACACAGCTATGTTGGAACAAAGCTGGTCTTGGGGATGAACAGTCAGTCAGGACTTGTGTGGGTTTTGGTGTGGGAGTTGTAGACACCAGTGGGAGAGGTTAAATTATCTGGTAAAGATTGCATTGGCATCCCAATGTCGCATCAGGAGATACTGAGCTACTTGATGATTTGTCTTTTGGAAGAAATGCCTAATGACGCCAAATATTTGTATTTGTTAAAGATACCACAGGAGTCTATGGCTGTGCAGGCTGTTCTCCATTGTGGTATTCTGATAGAGTTTGGAGAATTTCAATGACAAATGAAGGATTTTCACCTGTTTGAGAAGGGACTAGATTTCATCAGTCTTTTACAACTTAGTTTTTAACTTTGAGTCTGAAAATCTGAAGTGTTGATGTACACTACTAGTAAATTCCTCCTTTAGTAGGAAGAGATGTATATCTGGCAGTTTTCAAAATAGTAAATTTTGCATCTAAAGTAAAAATAGATACTAGATAATTTCTAGTAAGTTTACACCTTTACACCTGCAATCTTGTATTTGGACAGTAGGACAGGAACAAGAGGATGTTGAGTTCCATTAAGAATGGACAGCTAATTTCAGAGGGACATTTACCTTATCTGCCAAAAATGAGAATGAAGGTAGCATGAGTGTGAGCTCAGCAATGAAGATAAGATGGTGATAGATTTGGTGCACAAATAGAAACTTAACATACAGCATTGTTGCAGAAAGATTTATGTAAATCAACATGAGCTTTGTTTTTTAATATTCTTTTCTGTTTAGTAAAAAGCTTAGTAAAAAATAAAATTCCTTTTTCCTACACTAAAAATTAGATAGAATTTGCATATTTTCACATGGTGCAGCAAATAATTCCCTTGAGATCCACGTGGAATTGTTACAATTGCTGCTGAAGCCTGGTGTCAAGTTTGTTTAGCCTAGAAATAGTTGGCCTGAGGTAAAGAAGCATTGGAGGTTTTCACATTTGCAGTTATAATTTAGTAATTTATGTTTGCATGATGTATGACAAATTGACTAATGACTGCCCTAAAGAGAAATGCCAGCCTGGCATTGCATATGCAGAAATCTTACGGCAATATGAGGTGGACTGTCTACCCTACAGCAGAGAAATAACTCTGCTACTCATTCTTAAATTTTATATTTTAGTTAGGTACAGTTCCTCATGTAGTCTTTTTTTCCAGGAGCTGCTTTTAAATGGAGTTCTGCATTACGACAGAAGCTTGACATTCTGCCAGAAAAGTTGGAAATGAAGGCAACTTAAAATAAATACTGCTGATATTTCTTTTTCTCTCTCCCTTTCTCCTTCTCTTTTTCTCTCTCTCTTTTTTAGGGAAAGGCATATGTTCTTATCCTAACTTGTCCCAGCAGAGAGTCAATTACAACCAGTTGGCTGCAAGTCCAATCCAAGAAAAATACTGAGTACAGAAACTTCAGCAACAGGTACCAAGGGCCTCTAGTACAGTCAGTCATTCTCAGTACATATGAAATGTGAACATAAAGCCTATGGGTAAGATATTTTTAGGCCTTAAGTTTCCCATGATGGTCCAAAATGAATCAATAAATTAAAGCAGACATTTTTGTGTAGTTAGGTATTTTCCTGGATAACTCTTTAAATGTCCACAATAGTATGAGATCTTTTATGTGAATCGTGAGAATAGAACAATGTCTTATTTAGAAAAATATGCCTTGCCAAATGTTCACATATAGGCATATATTCTGCAACTAGCTCTTGTAAGGTCAAGTAAACATTAAACTATAGAGCTAAATAAAAAACCCAAACATGGATGCGTAATAATAAATATGCGTAGGAAAAGAAATGTACACGTGGTTTGTTTTGCTGATGTCAGTCCTCACATCCACACACACACTGTGTCTTAGGACCATCTTGTGTTAGTGGAATTCACCTCTGCTGAAGTAAGTTTCTCACAGATCAACGAAGGTAAGCACCAGTGTATTGAGTGCCAGAGCTCTGCCAGATTGGCGCGGGAGCTTTGGCTGCCGCACAGGTATAACAGTCTTGAGACCAAAGGTCAACGTTAGTATTTAGCAGTATCTTTGGGCAACTGTCTTTAAAGACCAGGCAAGGCTTAGATTTGAAGATACATAATTTATTCCACAGACAGGCTGCAGAAGGAGACGTAAATGTTACTCTTTTTTTGATGGAAGAATTTAATTAAGTTGGCCTCTCTTCTGTACCTCAGTATTTACAGAATGAAGAAGGGAATATGTGGCTGCTAACATTACTACTTATGCTGCATATTGATTAGATTTAGACACAGAAAACAACAACACAGGTTTGAAATAGCCCTGTTCCATGTTAATCTTTATTCAGGAGACCTTTTGTCTCAGCCCTTGCATGTACTTCCTTGCTGTGGTTTGTCATCTGTGTGCTTTAAGTATTTAACTCACGATCATTTTTAGCCCCTGAGATTCTAGATGCACATGATGGACCAACACCCTGATCGATCTGTTGGTGTTTAAAGTGTGGAGCCATAACTCCAAAACTCTGTGAAATGAAGAGTCAGGGCTCCCAAGCACAGAAACTGATCTTTCAAACCCTCTTCAGGCTCTGTAACACATTCCAGCAGATTACATGCACTCATCTGTTTCCAGACTGACTAAAACTGGTTAAAATGTATTTAATGGAACAGATTTCTCTATAAAAGATAAAGTTTATTGCAATAAAAAAGCTTTGTGGGCACAGCTGATTTTGATAACTTCTCAGTGATAAGAATAGAAATGAGAGTCCAAAAATTTTCTGAATTTATTCAAAAACGTATGGTTCTGATATGATAAAGTATCTTATTTTGATGATTTTGCCTGGATTTGTTTATTACAGTGTGTGTCCCTGATATTTATGTATAACATTTACATATTTGTTTCAATTTCTAACACTGTATTTGATATCATAATATGTTTTACGTTTTTAAAAAGAATAAAACTACCCTACTAGGAAAAACTAAATATCTCAATTCTGCCAGGAAGAAAATTTTACATAATAGAAAGCAAAATTAATAGTTTAGTAGCCCTGATACCTTTTCTCTTGAATTTTTATTCTGTGGAAGCTGTTAAAATGTTCCTCTTCTTATTTTGACTTTTCCTGTCTTAGAAGTATCAAGTTTGCAATGTAGTGAAAATTGTAGTTCAACTATCCCTGCTGTCAAACACTGCAGGACATTTACCAGCCTTAAAACTTGCTATCAGGTTGTTCCCAGTGATGCTATTTCCATTAGAATCTGTGGTTCTGAGTAGTTTTTCATAAGGTGTATTAGACTAGTTCTTTTGGGGAGCACACCTGTATGATTTACTTCCAGATTTGTCCAATTAGGATGTTTGGCAGTTGCTGACTTGTCACCTGAGGCTAGCAGATGTTCTCAGATAATGGTATTTCTTTGTATTCCTTTGCTGTTTTCTCTGTTCCTTCTTCTCTTCATGATGCTTCTATCTGAGCCCACAGAAGAAAAATAATAAAAAATTAATGCATGTTGGGCTACCTGGCACTTTTCACACAAGCGGTAGAAAAGTGCTTGTTGTTTACTGTTGCCTTTTCTCTAAGATAGAGGTGTCCCCACAAGGCTGACAGGTAATTAGAGATGCATAAGGCATAGGCTGTTATAAGATTTCAATCATGAGACAAATACTTAATGGTATATTTACCTTGTTAAGGAAAGTTATATCATAAGAGGTTTTAGAATGTGCACTGTGTGAAGATAGGATATTTGAAAATATTCTTTTCTCATTTAATGCTTAAAAAAGGAGTTTCACAGTTGTTTAACATATGTAGTCAGGAGGATGTTTTGAGTGCAAGGAATAGATTCTTATGTGCCACTGTGTCACCCTAAGGAAAAGAGGGCAAAATGATGACCAAGGTGGCATGAACTGGAAGAGCAAAGGTCATGAGCTACATAATGGAAACTGTCCTTCAGTGTGACCTGTGATCCTCTTATTAGTAAGGTTCATGCACATGCCAAAGATGGAGGAACTGAAGGCAGAGCACAAGGAACTCAGGATCTGTGCTGAAGAATTGCCTCCTAATTACCACCGTTAACCAGAGAAGCTGTCTGAAATACGGGGATCATACTTCATGCCTAGTAAAGTATTTTTCAATGGCATTTTCTCACATAAACTGAAATATATTAGAAAGAGTATGGGAATAGTTCCTTACATAGAAATGAGGACTCTGCTATGAAATTATTTTCTCTCTATTAGTTCAATACTGTGTTCCACCGTAAGTGCTTAATGATCCATTTACATGTGCCTCCATGAAAAACAGAGTTCTAAACCCCAGATTTCTTCTAAAAACAAGATTTTTCTTTTCCATTCCCATTCTTCCTTTTTGTGAGAGTTCATCTGGTCAAAGAAGAAAGCAGCTGGCAATCTTTGCCTTGGTATATTTGTTACTGAACTATAGGGTCTCAATTTCCTTCTTTTACAAACTACATTCTGTGATTGGACTCATACAGTGCAAGAGAATAGTTCACATTATTAAAATATTACTCTTAATGCATATTACCCTAGAAGAAAATGAAGTGTAAAAGAATTTATGGGTCATCCAGCACTCCTTCCTGTTGAATTGTTCAATCACTGTGGGCTTTGATTTGGATTGATTTGGCTTAACATAACTGCTGAGCATTTAGAAACCAAGATATGACTGAGGGCAACCACAGAAGATGCAGAAAGGAATTGTTTTATCTGAGATGTGTGTATTTGACAAATGGTGTAGTAACCAGGCTTAAAGAAAGGACAGCACGTAATCAATGAGATAAAATATAGGAGAACATGCTACATAATTCCCACTAGGAGAAAAGCAGTTTTGAAGAATTTGAATTTTATTAAAAGTCCACTGAAAGCTAGTTAGTTTCCCTCTGTAAAATACACAGCTACACAAATTGAACCATAGTCCAGCCTGTTGCTGGACAAGTGGGTCTGTCTGTATTGGACTAATGGTCCTGTATTGCTACTAGAATTGAGGTAGGAGAGCTTGGATTCTTACATTTGCATTAATAAGCCCGTGAGAGAAGAAAATGTTTTGGAATTCTTGATGTATTTTGGCTGGAAGTGGCTGCTGTTAGCACATTTATTTAAGAAAATCTATAATCTGAGAGGGGGGAAAAGCAGTCTACATGTTTGCAACTTGATGTTAGCATGTAAAAATTGCCAGTTTACATGCTATTGTCATACAGATAGGTATTATTTACTTGTAAAAAATAAATTAGATGCATCAACAAGTACAGAAGCTTATAGTCAGTCATGCTGACACATCACAGTCATTACGCAGTAAGATTTATGGTTAAAGCCTGAAGACAAGGATACAGGAAATCTGTCCTCAGTTCCTAGTGCTTTCAAAGCCCTCCTATTTAACCTTGGGCAAAACTCCATTTTTCATAAGCAACTTTTCATTACCTCAAGATCTTTTCTAATAATCCACTCATTTATTGTTTATGAGGCATTCTTATATGAAGCTGTCCCACTTGTTGAAAAACTCTAAGTATGTGAGGATATTTACTGGATAAATGGCTTCTTCAAAAAGATTAATGTTCATGATCTTTCTTTTTTAAGACTAGGAAAATGACAAAGTTTCAGTTTTTTTTTAATAAAATGCAGGCTGACCTAAAAACTGAAAGGATCTTATATCTTAAGCAAGTTACTATAAGACAAAAATGCAAATAATGAAAATTGTTATCATATTAGTTGTAATTGAAACAATTATACAAAACCCAATAAATATCATTAACAGAGCCCATTATTTTTAATCTTTGCCTTAGTAGAATTTATTGATCAAAGAGGATGTCTGCCTTATTTCTCTGTTCTTATCTATTCCAATAGTGTGCACTGCATCACATCAGCCCTGGGAATTTCTGTCTTTCCCTGTCTCATCTTTGCCTCTAATACTTTTTGTCCTGTTCTGATCATGCTCGTGTGAGGAAGCTGGGACTGGCAGGTTATAGTATGCCTGGTAGTGCTGCCTAAAACTTTCTTTATGTCTTTGGCTATCATTCGTGTGAGTCTAATACTTGCATAGGGCTACACATGGCATCATTTCTTGAATTCTGTTTCCTTGCCTCTGCCCAGGGCAACAAAATATTTTCTTGTAAAGTACAGGAAACAGGAAAGGTTGGGTAGATTTCAGTGCCCTGTAGAATCTGAGCAACTTTTTCTTTTCCACTCTCATAGTTTTATATCAGGCAAGAGTGAGGAAAAAAAAGTGATCTTATTGAAAGGATAGTAGTAGATAAACAGAATCATTTGTGCACAAGTGTTGGGTTAAGGATTAGTGTTTTACGATGCTTAATTTACTGATCCAATATATCTCAAAAATTACCTAGAAGTCTAGTGTAGGCATACATAGAATTTTCTTCCTCACCAACTACTTCGTTATTTATTTGCTAATTTAATGGCTCTAATTAGCAAAGATTCATCATAGTTTGTAAACCTTGTTTCAGATTTCTTCCTTAACACTGGCTTTTAAGCACTGCTGCAGAACTGTGCAATGCGAGTGGAGATAATCTCTGCAAACACTCAGAAAGGAAGACAAAATCATCATGCAGACTAGACTTGTTCACAGCAGTCTTGAGTCTGATGGTTCTGGCTGCAGACTCATACTCTGAATGTGTTCAACAGGCGCGCTATTGTTCATGTAGAAAGACTCTCCAAACAAAGTCCCTACATAAAATCAACTTTAAGAGTATAGTTCTGTAACAGTTTTTTCAAAGTGAAACTTGTAAGCATTGTGGATGTAGGAAAGATCATCCCCAGTTACAGTTTTGACTATTAGAAAAAACTAGAATTGAAAGCTAAACTGACAGCATTACAAATATTTTGGTGATAGCATTTTTGGGTGCATAGAAATAAAGCTAACACTGACATTTTTGGACAACTGAATAATTTTTTTCTGCCCTGAGAAAATTATTAATTACTTTGTTTCAGCAGGAATTTTCTTTGCAGATGTTATTGCTCCAAACTTTGGCATAGAAATTGCACATTAGATGGAAGTTATCGTCACCTTTCCTGAGAGCTGGAAAGGAAACACTATATTTTATGAAAATGCATTCCATTTCAAAATATCTTCTTTTTTTTGTCCTTCTTCTTTGACTTTGACTGACTGTCATGGTTTAACTTCAACCAGTAGATAGGACCAAGCAACCATTTGCACAGTTCTCCCCCTTTACCCCAGAAGGGCAGGGAGAAAAAGAGGGGATAGGAAAGAAAAAACCCAACTCAAGAGTTGAGATAAAGAAAGTTTAATAGAACAATAACAGAAAACAGATAATAATAATAAATAGTAAATAATAATAATAATAATAATAATAATAATACAAGTCACTCTCACCACCCAATGAATTGGTACCTTACCAAGCAGTGATCATGGTTTCCCCTGCCCCTGGCCAATCCCTATTTATACAATGAGCATGATGTCTGTCATATAAAATATTCTATTGGATGTTCTGTTGTTCTGTTTATGCTTCTTCCAGCTTCTATAGAAAGCTGAAAAGAGTCCTTGAAAAGTATAAACCTAGCAGTGACTAAAACATTATGCATTATTGACATTCCTAGGGTAAAAACTAATTATTTCCTGGCTGAAACCAGGACACTGACAATTTAAGGTAAGACCAAACCTGAAATGGCACTACCTCATAAAACAGTTATGAAGAGAATAAAGGGGAAAATACAGAATTGAATTCAGCCATTGTTCCAGGGCAAGATGAGTTTTCCTATTATGAGATTATTAAAAGATTCTTTTCCTGTCTTCTGCAAACAAGAAGACCTTCAGGGTCTTCTGATGCTACTCTATATATCATGGTATAATAAAAGTATATCTATGGATAAGTCACTTTTTTTAGAAAAAGCAAAAACTTCTTTGTGGAAATAAATAGAGCAGTCATTCTTACATCTTCATTCTCAGACTGATTCATTACATCATTTCCTTGTAAACTTAGGAAATAATTCCTCTGCATTTGCAGATGGTAGACATGCAGACAATCCTTTGGAGATAATTGGCTTTACTACATCAACATTTATTTACAAGCTTTTTGGATTCTGAACTTCAATATCAATATTCCCAATGGCATCTGATTACTTCTTTCAAATCTTCATTTCTACCCTTTTTTTCTAAGCTTCTTATTAGTATCAGCAGCAACTGCAAAATATCTTCAGAAACAGGACAACAAGAGGGAAAAATGGAAGAGCTAGTAACCATCTGAGTTATTTCCAGGGCAGTCTTTGTTTTGGAAAAAGGTCAAGAAAAAGGAGTATCTTATTTACTGAACTTCAGCATATTTATCTTATCCTTACATCTCTGACTCAGCTCCTAAGCCAGCAACTTTTGTATGAAGCATATTTTCAAAAGGTTTGTACATCAAACCATTATTTTTTTTGCAATCAAAATCCTTAAGAGGAATATATGCTGTTCAGTTACGAAACCTGGAGAGGCGAGGAGTTATAATACCAGATGTGACTCTTTATAAAGCTAGACACATTCATCATCTGCTCTCAGTGAGCTGGCTTCTTGCTCTGCTTCGTTGTCTCTTGCTTGCTTCTAGGCCTGAGGTGCATGCTGTTTCACAAACATAAGTTCTCTTGAATTTAAAGTTCTGGGTATGGTCCAGTATTCTCTACCTCCTTTGGCAGCCTCCAAGGATAAGGAACAAAATATGCAGTATGTGGCCAATTCAATTTGAACTGAATTTATGATATTGCATTTCAGTGCCCAGCCTATGCTGAATTGCTTGGTAAAATATTGCATAGAAACATGCAGCTTGGATCTGAGATCATAAGAACAGTCAATGACCTTGCATATCTTCTTTTTGTACAAGTTGAACTAGTATCAAGATATAAACTAGTGCTTTAAAACCACTCCTTTTTTTTTTTCCTTTGAATTGCAAGGTAGAGAAGATAAAAAATAACGTAGAAGAATACGAATTCTCCTTTAAAACAATTTGAGAAGAATTTTGCATTATAATTGATTTTTTTTTCTGTTTGTTTTTTTTTTTCCAAGAAGTTTAAAAATCAGTTTTCTGTTTAAGATTGTGGAATATTTCTAGAAAGAAAAAAAAATCAGTTTTGACATTTTGTTTATTTCTACAGTTTGAGAAACCTTAATTTGAAAAAGCCTTTAAACTGAAAATGTAGGATATTTACAAATAGAAAAGTTGCGGCTGAATCTAATAGCTATTTTCATAATTTTAGGGGGCTCTAACTGTGCATTTGTAATATTGTTATGGAGCTGGTGAGTGGTTTTGCACAATGGCAGGAAAAAGCAAGCAACAGCTCTAGTGTTCATTCTGTCTGCTTGTGTTTCCTTCTGAAACACTGACAGCTGCTTCACAGTTTGAGATTCCCAGCCGAGGCCTCTAAGATTAATGACTCCAGGGAAGAATTGAGCCTATATAATTGTTTCTTATAGACAATAGGGATGAGCAGACAGAATATTTTATAAATGTTGCACATATCAGCTAAATTAGTCTTAATCTGAATCAACCTGTGTTCTGCTTCAAGTATGTAAAACACATATATTATACCTCAGTAGATCTCCAAGTGACTGGAAGGAAAAAGATGGTCTGCTAGTACTTGTATAAGCAAGACTTACAGAAAAAGCCTTCTGAAATGTATACTTGTAAATTGATCAGAAATTGCATATTTAGACTGATACTAAATTGGATAACTATTGGATGTGGGGACAGAATATGCTTTGAAAGTGAAGCCTGAAACAATACATTTTGCAGAAATTTTCATCAGCAATAATATCTTAGTGCTTCATTTGTAACATGAACATAAATATCTACTTTAGAAGCCAGAGGAAAATAATATGGTCATTCCTTGGCCTACTTGAAGTTGTGAATCAAAAGTGGAAAGTATGAAGTTGAAGTGACACAGCATTATATGTATGCCAAATGATGTTTCGTAATATGAATGTCTCATGAAAAATCAGTAATATTGAAATTTGCTCTTCTTTCTCTGCATATTGAGGCAGCAACATTTTTGCTCATACTTAGGGAACATAACATAGAGAGCAAACATTCTGGAAATTAGTTATTCCACTCCTCTTGATAGCATATACATGTCTACTTCTAGAATGCCTTGTAGATATGTTTTTCATCCCTACAGGATAAAGGCAATCACTAGTAGGATAATGACAGTCATTGTTTGCAGCTGTAATCCCTTGGAACAAAGTTTTGTCCTTTTGACATATTCTGTCAATAATATTATTTTCTGTAACAAAGCATCAATTTTTTTATCTCTTATACCTACTTGAAGCAAACCTATTACATACTACAGGGACAACTTCAAGCTTGCAAGTGGAAGTAGTAGTATATAAATCTAGAAGAGTCATTATATAGAGTCATGGAATCATTTTGATTAGAAAAGACCTTTAAAATCAAGTCAAATTATTAACCTAACACTGCCAAAACCACCACTAAACCATGTCCCTAAGCACCATGTCTACTCATCTTTTAAAAATATATCCAGAGACACTGACTCAACCACTTCCCTGGACAGCCTGTTCCAATGCTTGGTAATCCTTTAAGTGAAGAAATTTTACCTAATATCCAATCTAAAGCTCCCCTGGTGCAACTTCAGGCTGTTGCCTCTTGTCCTGTCACTTGTTACATGAGAGAAGAGGCCAGCCCCACCTCTCTACTACCTCCTTTCAGGTAGTTGTAGAGAGTGATAAGGTCTCCTCTCAACCTCCTTTTCTCCAGGCTAAACAACCCTAATTTCCTCAGCTGCTTCTCATAAGACTTGTTCTCCAGAGCTTTATCAGCTTCATTGCCCTTCTCTGGACATGCTCCAATACCTCAATGTCTTTCTTGTAGTGAGGGGCCCAAAACTGAACACAGTAGTTGAGGTATGGCCTCACTAATGCTGAGTAGTCCTGCTGGCCACATTATTTCTGACACAAGCTGCGATGCTGTTGGCCCTCTTGACCACGTGGGCATACTGCTGGCTCATATTCATTCAGCTGTTGACCAACGCCTCCATGTCCTTTTTTCCACCAGACAGCTTTCCAGCCACTCTTCCCTAAGCCTCTAATGTTGCATGGGGTTGTTGCAATCCAAGTGTAATACCCAGCACTTTGCCCTGTTGGACCTCATACTCCCAGCCTCAGCCCTTCAACCCAGCCTGTCCAGATTCATCTGAAGAGCCTTTCTAACCTCAAGCAGATCAACACTCCTGCCCAACTTGGTGTCATCTGCAGACTTTCTAAGGGTTCACTTGATCCCATCATCCAGATAATTGATAAAGTTATTAAAGAGAATTGACCCAATAATGAGCCCTGGGGAGCACCACTTGTGAGCAGCCACCAACTGAATTTAACCCATTCACTACAACTCTTTGGACCCAGCCATCTAACCAGTTTTTATTCAGAGAAGTGTATGCCCATCTAAGCTATGAGCATTTCTTTCCAGGAGAATGCTATGGGAAACATATTAAAAGCTTTACTAAAGTCTAGGTAGACAATGTCCACAGCCTTTCCCTCATCCACTAAGCAGGTAACCTTGTCATAGAAGGAGACCAGCTTGGTCAAGCAGGATCTGCCTTTCATAAATTCAGGTTGACTGGGCCTGTTCATCTCGTTATCCTGTATGTACCACATGATGGCACTCTAGATGATCTGCTCTATAACCTTCCTCAGCACCGAGGTCAGACTGATGTGCCTTTAGTCCCTCAGATCCTCTATGCAGCCTTTGCTGTTGGTGGGTGTAACATTTTCTAACCTCCAGTCAACTGGGACCTCCCTGTTTAACCAGGACTGCTGATAAATGATGGAAAGTGGCATGGTGAACACTTCCACCTTCAGTACCCATGGGTGGATCCTACCTGGCCCTATAGATTTGTGTGCATCTAAGTGGTATCGCAGATCACTATTTCCTCTTGGACTATGGGGGGCTCAATCTGCTCCCCATCCCTGTCTTCCAGGGGGCTCGGTACCCAAAGAACAACTGATCTTACTATTAAAGATTGAGGCAAAGAAGGTATTAAGCCTTTTCCTCATCCTTTGTCACTATGTTTCCCTCTGCATCCAATAAAGGGTGGAGATTCTTCTTAGTCTTCCTTTTGTTGTTAATCTATTTATACATTTTTAATTGTCTTTTATGGTAGTAGCCAGATTAAATTCTATCCGAGCTTTGGCCCTTCTAATTTTCTCCCTGCATAGCCTGACGAAATCTTGATAGTCTTCCTTGAGAGTCCTGTCCCTTCTTCCATAGGTGGTAAACTTTCCCTTTCTTCCTGGGTTCAAGACAGATCTTTTGCTTTAGCCAGGCTGATCTTTCCTGCCAGATTGTCCTGCAACACATGGGGACAGCCTGCTCCCACACTGTAAAGATTACCTTCTTGAAGCATGTCCAGCCTTCCTGGACTCTTTTGCCCTTCAGGACTGCCTCACAAAGGCTTCCAGCCAGGCTCCTAAACAGGCCAAAGTCTGCCATCTGGAAGTCCAAGGTGACAATTCTACTAACCCCTGTCCTTACTTCTACAGGAATTGGATACTCCATATTTTTTATTACAGCTAACGATACAGTTATATGAATGTGTCAGGAAAAACTGTCATTGTAGTATCAATATAGTTTAGTTAATATGTCATATAGCACGTATCTATATGTAAGCAGTTGGTAATACAATGTAAAATACTTTTCAGCTGTGGTGATTCACAGAAATCATACTGTATTTTTTTATTGTCTGAAAATCTAGATAAAATTACATAAAACAAATAAACCATTTGTGTGCATTTTTAAGTAGCTAATAAGATACTGCATTTAAGCATTGTACTTCTGGTGAATTTGAAGATCTGTGTTTGCCCATGAATGACTTCTAATTTGAGAAAAAAATTGATTGACAAAATTGGTTTTTAATCACTGAAAAGTGTTCATTTAGATGGCAGATACAGTATATTTTAGTGAGTTGGTTTCTCAGAGAATATTACTAGAAGTTGTTGTTGAAATTTTTTACCTGGTTTTGGACACTGAATGTGTTGTGGAATTTGAACAATTGGCCCTAAAATATTTCTGAGTAAATGGTTGTTTCCTGTTGCTTCTAATCAATCCGTTCATTCCTGGTTTATGGGTGATGATTCAACCTTCAACTAAGAAGGAGCTTGTATTTAGAGCTCTCAGAGGACTAAGTTCTGAATATATAAATAAGAAATTCTGACTTTCTCACAAATATTTATTATGACATACTGTAATTCTGATTTCTTTGTATCACTAGAAGGAGGGAGGAATAGAGAATAGAAAGAAAAGAAAGAGCAAGCAAGAAAGTAAGGGGAAAAGATATCAAAAGGCATTGGCAGAAAAAAATGTTTGTGTGATAAATCAGCATACTTTTTTCATATATATATATCGTGTTGGTTAGATACATGCGTATACATATTGCTCTGCCTTCTATTGTAATTTGAAGGACTGGCTCATGTATCTCTATCTGGTCTTTGAAAACTACGCAGATGGTAGCCATCTGAAACATAGCTGCGCCAAATTAATTTCCAGACTTCTCAAAGTCACTTTTCTCTTATCTGTACCTTAAAATGAGTATATTTTTTTTCTGCAAAGTTCAAATCCAGATTCAAGTGTCTCTAAGATCTGAAGTATATGTGATGACTGAACTATTTTGCTGACAATGCTAATGTAGTTGTAGTACCACTTCTCAGTTGTTTATAAGACAAATATATTTTAAAAACTGGAAAAAGCGTATGCTTTTCTCAACAACTCAAAAGGATTGTGAGGTTCCGAAGATAGTTCAACCCTATAGATATTTTGTGGGATATTGTTAAGGGGAGAATTTTCAGATAACTCTTGCCAACACTATTATTTTATTTTTTCATTAAAGAAATGCAGTCAAAGAAGTTGTAATCTTGACACTCACATCTGTTATTCAGTCTTACTTCAGGTCAATCATTAATCACTTCAAGAGACTAAAAAAAAGAACAGTATGTGTAAGGATTGTGGTCCACTTGAATACCCCTATAAAAACTCTGAATAAGTGGGTTAAAGTATCTGAGAAGTTAGGAATATCCATACAAGATGCAGCGTTTTAAATCCTTCAGAAAATGGTTAATCTAGGCTGAAGGAAGAACACATTCAGAAAAAATAATTTTCTAATCAGACCATCTGCGTCCAAAGGCTAATGGTATCCTGGGCTGCATCAGGAGGAGAGGTCAAAGGAGTGATTCTTGCCCTGTAGTCAGCACTGGTGAGGCCACATCAGGAGCATTGGACATAATGCAGAGAGTCCAGCAAAGGGCCACTAAGATAATGTAGGGACTTGGAGCACCTTTCACATGAGGAAAAGCTGAAATAGCTGAGACTGTTCTGCCTGGAGAAGAAAAGGCTTGGGAGGTTCTTATCAATGCATACAAATATCTGAAGGGAAAGAGGGTTCAAAGAGGACAGGCTTTTTTCAGTGGTACCCAGTGGCAGGAGCAGAGAAAATGGACAGAAACTGAAACATACAAGGTTCCCTCTGAACATCAGGAAACACTTTTTCACTGTGAGGGTGATCAAGTACTGGCACAGGGTGCCCAGGGAGGTTGTGAATCTCTCCCACCTTGGAGATATTTAAAAGCTGTCTGGGTGTGATCCTGAATAATCAGCATTAGGTGGCCCTACCTGAGCAGGGGATTGGACCAGATGATCTCCCCAGTTCTCTTGCAACTGTAACCATTTTGTAATTCTATCATCATAAAGTATTGAAAGATTATGTAGCAGTATTCCATTCCTTCTATACTTTCTTGTTGTATGAGGCCTGACTTGTTTTCCTACTAAAGTCTTGTATAATGGAGTAGATTGAAGATCACCCTGAAAAGGACTATCCTATATTGACTGTCCTATGGAGTGTTGAAAAAAAATTAGTTTTCCAAATCCAGTTCTTGGTGCCAGTTCACCCAAGCTTCACTTCATAAGTTCCAGCCCACTACATTCCTCCTTCCATTTGTCTAATCTAGCTCATTCAGGCTCATTCTTCCTAAATTTCTGTAATTTTGTGCTCTTCTTTTGCAGGTAGTTTAATTTAGGCCAGCTGTAGTAAAAGTACCAGCATCTCTCCCATATGGGTTTCTGTTTTTTTAGTCTACTGTTTGGAAGGGAAGCATTCATCATGCAGATCCTTCAGTCTTCTTGGGATTTTTCTCTTTTTTGCATACCATACATACTTAGTATTTTCTCCAGTGTGATAGAGAAAGAGAGGAGTTTTGCCTAAATTGCACTAGAAGGCTCCCAGGCCATGATAGAAGAAGTTCAGTCTGGAACTTCTCGTGGCACTTCTTCACATCCAGGGATTCAGTAGTGTGCTCTTGGGATCTTAAAAGCCCATGCCATGGAACAGGGGCTGATAGGTCTCCAGTCTGAGATGATCAGAGCTGACCAATCCAGTTCAAGCTGCTAAATGGCTGACTATCTTGATAGTGAAAGTAAGCAATCCTTGTGGCTACCATTTCAAATTAAAAAATGAAGGAAGTCTTTGTTTTTACCAAGTATATATCCACACAGTCATTGTAATAACTTAAGGGATCCATCAAGAGTACACCTTAAGAAGTGGACCAGCAGAAAGAGAGTTGTAGTCTTTGGAAAACTTAGTAAACTTTTGTTGAACCCTTCTGGAAGTTTCTCTGTGATAGCTGCATTTCCACCCAAACCCTAACATTTAATTACTCCAAAAGCTAAAATCTAGCAGTTCAGCAGTCAGTCTTAGCAAGATTGAATGTGTTCTTCAATGATTCTAGATTAGTCAGGAACAAATTATTACAGTGTACAGATCGTGACTCAGCAATCTAAGAACAAAGTTGTTATTATTTCCTTAAAATAACAGCAAACACATGGTGGGTCAAAAAATGTTTATGTCTAGCCTGGTCCTCCACAGTTGCAGGAAAGAAATAAGTCTATTCATATATACATTGGCAAGTACATGATAAGATGGGAACAAGGCAGTTTAAAGAACATGGCAACCTGCTTCCATTCCCAGGCTGCTGTCTGCAAAACAATTAGAAACCACAATTTCAAGGGCAACTTGAAATGTCAAGCTATGTGCCTGTATATAGAATATCTATGTAGTATAGTGCTGTTTGGGATAACTTTTTAAATAAGTTTCTGAAATGTGAAATCATGAGGTCAAGAGAAATGAATAATTAACTGCGGTGTCTTGGCTAAAATAAAAAATTCACTTTTTTATGAAGTTTGTTTCTTCAGACTTCTTGCTATGATGATCTTACTATCCATCCTCTTACTTCTTTCAGAATTTTCATGGAGTCATAGAACCATCTAGGTTGGAAAGGACTTCTACAATCATCGAGTCCAACTATTAACCTAACACTGCCTAAACCTTGTGTTCAGCAGCAGGTCTATCTGTCTTTTAAATACTTCCAGGGATGTTGACTCAACCGCTCTCCTGGGCAGCCTGTTCCAATGAAGAAATTTTTACTAATATCCAATCTAAACCTCCCCTGGCTCAACTTGAGGCTATTTTCTCTTGAGCTATCACTTGTTATTTGGGAGAAGAGACCGACTGTCACCTTTTACAACCTCCTTTCAGGTTGTTGTAGAGAGCTATAAGGCCTGCCCTCAGGCTCCTTTTCTCCAGGCTGAACAAGTCTGGTTCCCTCAGCTCAGAAGTCTTGTTCTCCAGACCCTTTATCAGCTTTGTTGCCCCTCTCTGAACAAACTCCAACACCTCAATGTCTGTCTTGTAGGCAAGGGCCCAAAACTGAACACAATATTTGAGGTGGAGCCTCAGCAGTGCCGAGTACAGGGGGACAATCCCTACCCTAGACCTACTCACCACACTATTCCTGATACAGGCCAGGATGCGTTGTCATAGTGCACAATTTCTTCACTGAAATCACATGCTGTGCGAATCCATCAGTCTTTTTAAAATGTTTTGCCATTAACTTTTTCTAAATTCAGACAAACTAATTCTCTAACCTTGGAAGTGTCTAGAATGTCCTTTATACATATATTTAAATTAGTTTCTGTTGGTAATGTATTTTGCAATCATCTCTAAAAGTGTTCTAGGACTGGTAAATGTGATTCGTTTAAGACTCTCAGAATATACATGAGACAGTCAGTGTTCCTTGTATCTTCTGTCTTTCTCCTGTAGTATTTAGAGGATACCATAAGATCTTGATGCCTGTGGTCGTACTGTACTTGTGTTGTTGAAAGGTTTGTCAGAATACATAGACAGTTTCATATGAATTGTTGAAGATTTTACAGTTTTGAAATAAAAGCAACTTTAGAAATGTGGAAAGCAGACAATTTCTGTATTCATAATGATAAATACACTAGCATGGTTTTATTGGGCTACGTGAGATATAAGCCTATAGAAAGGGAGAGGAAGGAATAAGTAATTTTTGTGCCTCAACATACAGGTTCTTTAGCACATTCTTTGTGGTGTTTGGCTTAACTACACAGGCAGAGTGTCTTGCCTGACATAAGTCCAATGGGTGAGAAATCTGGCTTCCTCCTGCTGAGTAACGAAAGGAAAGACAACCAGTGAGTGGTTATACATATGTATACATATGGAGGTTATGCCACGCAACGGGGTGCCTGTCTCTGACCTAGTCTTAGACATGCTTGAATTGCTCCAGCCTTTTCTCTCCTCCTCTCTTGGCTTTCCTGTGCTTCACTACTGGTGGTCTGCTGGATACCATGCAGATGTTTTCCCCATGTTATTTCATGGTTATTTTTCAAGTGGTTTCTTAGTAGAAGGGATGGAGGGTCCACACATGGGAACATCTGCTCGAACAATTTTTCAAAGCAAACAGCAGATGGCATTGCTGCTTCCTTTTGATCTTGCAAGAAAAATCCCACACCAATGGTGTTGGTTTAAGTTTCAGGCTGCTTGGTAATGGTGTACATGAGCATTTGCTTCTCCCTTTTCTCTCAACAGTAGCACTACTTGCAGATGTTTTCTCTGCAACTTTCTATTTTTGCTTTTTTTCTTTTGTGACCTTAACTCCTACTAGGTGTCACGATCCTTGGGTTTTTTTCTGTCCTCCTTATGGTACTTTATAAATAGTGCCATATCATCATTGCCATTTTCTGTCTCTGTATGTCAACCTCTGTATATAGTGAGTATGGAACTTTATATACATCTCCTTTGCTATTTTTTTTTTAACAAAGCTTTATTTCTCAAGGCCATTTCTTATTTCTAATTAGGGTTCTTCCTTTTTACTTAAAATTTGACATTCGGACAATTCAAGCACTTCAGTGTGTAAGAAATTTGAAATGTTTAAGTAAATTTATAGGCTCTTAATTTTTGTAATTTTATTTTGTTTATTTATTGAATTAATTAATTTTATTTGCGTTTTTAACCGAACCCCCTTTGCACTGTACGTAATCATGTTTTATCACCCTGATAAGTTTGTATGACTTCCTTAAGTATGCTAATGTTAATGGGTACAGTATGAGAAATCAATTTTGCATTTGGAAGGTGAAAATATGACATAAAAATAACCTTAGTTTGTAGAGAAGGGAGGCTGCAGTAAAAGGTGTGTGATACGGGTAAGACAGCAATAGCAGCAGGAGCACAGTAAGAGAAATAGGAGCAGTCTCTGGGGGCAATTCAGTCGTGTTTATTGTCAGAGTTAAGAATGTCACTCCCCTTAACCACCCTCGAAGCTTAAGGTGGAGCCTTTGAGAACTCGCTCCCCTCTGAGCTGGAAGGCTCTTAATGGAGAGTATGGGTGATTTTATCTTGTTTCTAAATTATACTAAGCTGTATTAGGTCATTTTAGGTAGAGTCCAGCAGGACTCCTATACTGAAAACTCTAGTGCATTTGCACAGGATCCTATTTTCTTCTAAATTCACTAAGTTTAATTGTACCTCATTTTTCAGCCTCTGCTTATTTATGCTATAGCACTATCATTATTATTATTTTATTTGTTTATACCTGAATTTTCCTAATCAGTGCATACAAATAATTTTCTAATAAAGACTTTGTTTTTATTTTATTTTTAAACTTTGTCCAGTTTTTTTTCTTCTTTAATGGTTCATTAATATCAAATTTCAGTGATTTTACTGTCTGTTCTGAATATTCAGTTGGTTGCTGATTGATGTGTATTCTTTAGAATTTCAGTTATGCTTTGGGTTTGGTTTTTTTTTTTTTTTTTTTTTTTAATTAATTTTTAACCTCCCCTAAAAAGAAATAATCTATTTATGTAAATGATAAAATGCACAAAACATTGGCCTTGAGTGTTCTGTGCTTTATACTTGAACTTGACATTCAATGTTAAACATCTCATATAACTTGACATTATAATTGAAACCAAGAAATAAGAAAAAGAAAACATGTTTTCTATACACAGTTGCAAATGACTTTGGTATCTCTCTATTCTCAGAAATGGGCAACTTAATTTTCTTATAGTAGTTTGATTTCCATATTGAGATTAATTTATAGATGGACACGAAATAGATACAGTTCACTTGTACCTCATTTAATTGAATAAGAAACACAAGTAATAAATGTGAGGATTTAAAAAAAAAAAGGATGCCATTTTATCCACATCCTGAATTTGTTGGAAAATTGGCAGGTATCAAGAAAGAAAATTTGCATTATCCATGTAAAAATTACTCAAGAACTTTCCAGAAAAATGCAAATTCACTAAATGTATTTTTATTTGGTGCCATGAAAAATAGGTCTGTACTAGCAAAATTAATTGAATCCATCAGTTAAAAACCTAATGTCAAATCCATTTGCAGCCTTCACTATGTAATTTTTATATCCCAGGACCTTTTATTTTTGATGGCCAAAGAGGTCTTGCAACCTGTTCTGGAATACTTAGCTACTCTCTGGCAGTAGTGAAATGGTCTTTGTAAAGAGCTGTTATGTGGCTTTTTCCTACTGGTACCATAGGAGGAAAGGTTTGGTGACTGTGTCTGCTGAAGGACATCTGCTAAAGACCAATACAGAAGGTGGAATTGTCAGTGCACTTAAGTCGGTTTTTCCTTTGTTTGCATTTAAACAATGATCTAGTATTTGCTGCTAAAGAAGTGGTCTTGCTCACAGCTGTGCATTCCTCTCTTGTTGCCACCTCCATTCCTGGAACAAGGAGGATTTGTGGATTCAGTCTAGGCTTGCATTAGAGGATGCAACCAGGTTAAAACTACCCTGGCTGAAAATACAGGAGGCCTGAAGTAACACATGGAGCTAAGGATGTCACACTGGCACACAAGATTTGTAATACCATAGTTTATTATTCATATAATGGTAATTTTCAGAGCTGCTGTGACAAAATGATGTTAACAAAATGATGACAAAATAATCTTACATTATTCTTTGACTCTCACCAAAAGTGATTTGCTTATATCTGCCAGCTACAAGCAAGATCTGATTCATGTACCAGTCCTCAAAATGTTCTTTGGAGCCTGATAAGAAATTTGATGTTCCTGTAGTGCACTAAATTTCAGTAATACTTGGGTGGGGAGTGGAATTTTTTTCTCCATAGAATCTCCATATATCAGATTCACCTCATTTCATTCTGGACATGAGACATGTTTTAAAACATAAAGAAAAAACATAATAGAGAAGACTTCAACAAAAGGAGGGATTGTATTTTCAATTTAAAATTGGAATCAAAGTTACAAAATGGAGAATAATATAAAATGAGATTTTGCTTGCCAGCGTTTTGCTGGTTTCTGCTTATGATTTCTATGAACTGTGTCTCAACTGAAGGAGCCAAAGATTTGACTGAGCAGTATTCAATCTTAGTATTATCATTCAAAACTAAGCTTGCTTTCTTACTCAGACCACACTTGCTCAGAATTGCAGGAGCTACTCAATAGCACTTCACCCCTTGAATATGATTTCAAAATTGATTTCTAAACACATGCCGTATTCACGTGCTGGAATTTTGTGGAGCATAAGTCTATCCTTAAAACCTATTCAACCTCATTTCTTCTTGTTTAATCATTGTCTCCTACTCATTCACAGTTCTTCTGAAAGAGAAAACAGATGACGATGTTTTCTCATGAAGCAATTCTTTATTTTTTTATTCAGGAATCATTGCATGAAGTAGTGCATAAGGGACAACATTGACTTGCATAGTCTCACAAACAGATGAAGTAATGAATTTTGATTCCATGTCACATTTTTTTTTTTTTTTTGTCAGGTTTTTTTCTACTCTATTTTGGTATCAATTTAACCTCATTTTGTATTAGTTTTCTAACCACCCAGGCAAATCTCCACCAAAGGTAAATATTCTTCTGCTATCCAACCCACTTGTTATTTGAGGACAGATGATCTTGGAATGAATATTCTTACTGCCATGTTTTATTCATATAAGGAATGAAAAGGACATTCACAATCCATTTATTACGTGGAAGTGTAAAGGACAAAGTGGTGATCGTGCCATAGTATTTTGGTGTTCTAACTTTCTATTTTTGGTGTTTAACACAAATCCAGCAGTGTTCAGTACAGAAGACCTAACCTTGACCGTTAACAGAGTAGCTAGAGTTCCAACACTAACATAAGCATGCCAAGCATTTATATCAGGCTAGATTACTCGCCACTATTGAAGCTAAATGCAATTTTTATTCTCTAGATAGTCCATTTGAAAAATTAATAAATCAGAGGTATGGGAAGAGTGACTAATATCCTGGTATTCATGACTTACAGAAAATAAGTGGACCTTCTTAAAAATCCTCAGTCTTTTCATTTTGTTGTGATTTAATCATTCTAGAAGGAAGGGCTGTGGTGCTGTGAAAGGTATATGCTTCTATAGCAGTAGTAAAGCATGCACAGAACCCACAGCAGAATGCTGTTGGGAGGAGAAAACAAAAGAGGATGGGAACATATAAGCAGTGTTGGGAAAAGTAAGAGGAGGGCAATCCAAAGGAAACAGATAAGGAGCAGGAAGAAGAAAGGTGACACCTGGTGTCAGCAAGGACAGGAGGAGATGATGATAGGATTTGTTTGAAGGAGAATGGTATAACATCTTCTGTTTCACAATCTCTGGTGAGAAGGAATGATTTAAAAAGGAAGTTAGGCAGTACAAGTAATTTGCTGTCACTGAGCCCACAGATAGTGGAACAAAAAATTCATCAGTACATTTGATTAGCAGGGCTTGTGTAAGTAAGCGTTGTAAGGCTTAATTAATTGATGTCTGTAGGACACTGTTAGGATGTTATACTCTGCCATTCTCCATAATTGCTTATTAATATTTAATTTCACCACTTTGGTGCAAACAGCAGATTTAAACTATTACACGGTTAAGATTCAATGAATAACATATAGCACATGGCATCACAACAGAGTGCTAATTCCTGTGCCAGGAATCTAGCATTTTGTTTACCTTACATTCTGTAATAATGCACGTGTACATAGGGTAATGCCATCCTCTAAAACTGTCCCTATCTCAGAGGGAGAAAAGTTTCTCTATCGATAAACGTAATGGCATCAGGTCTCTCTGCTGGTGCTGTATGGAAAAGACAACATCCCTGAAAGCTTTACATTCTCACATTGTTGGAGCTTCTAAGTTTTGTCAGGTGCTGGTGTCTTGGACCTAACGCCGAGTTGTAACTCAGGAGACAAAACAGTTGGAAAACTCGGAGAAAGGCTCTAAGGGTCAGCGAAATTTACTGTGGGCAGCTGCTGCTTCAAAGCAGCTCGCTATGCAGAAGCCTATTAAGAAGTAGTAGGTTACTTTCCTGCCGTTTCCCCAGCATGATGGATGACGTTCTGAAAAGTGAAAGGACTTCCTGTGCCACAGAGGTTTTCCCTGTGACTTCTTACCCAGATCCAGTTGCTTTCATCACACTGATGGCACTTCTATCGAAATACTGTTATGGATATCTCTAAATAAAGTGTTTTGCGCACATGATGCTAAAAGGAATTTGTTTTCATCTACAATAGGTGCCTGAATGCCATTATTTGCAGATGGTACTATTTATATTCTAAACCTCCATTTACAATTCAAAACAGCAATAAATTCTGACTAGAATAGATTCAAGATGTAGAGATGAGAATTAGAAACTCTTTTTCCCAAAGTTTTGTTGTGCTTAGATTTTTAAACTTAACTTCTTACTGTAATACAGAGTTTAAAACAGTTTTGATTTTCATAGTATTAATATGTAAATTCTGTTTGCATATGTCATAGTATCTAATTTTAACCTATTAAATCAGAGTACACTTAATTTAGGGGAGGGTAAATTCTTTACTTTTTAACAGCAATGTTCTTTAGCAAGATAAATGCTTTTCACAAATATGTGAAGCTGTAGCAAAAATCTACATGAGATCAGCTAAGATAATACATTTTATGACCCAAACTACTTCACGACCCCAATTAAGATACTTATCTCCTCTTCCATACTTAAAATAGGGAAATGTAAATATTGATGTATCAGTGAAGACATTGTAATCGTGTGGGTTTGGGATCTTTGATTTTGTATATATCACAGGAAACAGAACATATTGCTAAAAGAGAAAAATGCTTTCCATGTGATTTTTATCATTTAATCCAAATATGTTTGAAGACAATGAAAAATGCCCTTTTAAATTCTAAATGTTTCAAGATTAAAACTGTGGCCAAGTCTTCAGCAGAAGCTTTTGCTGGAATGGTTTAGGAATGTGAAGAAAGGAGGGTCATGTAGTCCTGCTGCGTGTGTCTCTCTCACTGCCTTTTGCTCCCTCCCCTATATAACTTTTTCACTCTCTTGCCAATCTTAACCAGATCTAGCAGAGGGGTGGAAGCCTCAGAGCTGTTCAGCTTCAATGAATTCTCTGAGAACAGGATGAGACAGGAATGCATACACTGGCTCAGAGTAAATGTCCAGTGAGCTCCCCCTGGCAATGGCCATAAGTAGGATGAATGGAAAAATCATACCAGAGCTGAGTCAGTAAAGACCGATACTTCTTCCAGTACATTTTCCCAGCTTCTGTCTATCAAGTTATGGACTTCACGCAACCCATCTCTATTAATCAGTTTCATCTCAGACAACAGGCGTCATTTGAGGTGGCTTTGTGAGATATAATTGCCCTCCATGAAAGCCACACTGACTCCTCCTTTTGTAGAATTAGTAGCATTTGGACAGAGATGCTAGGCTCTATTATTCATTTCTAGGGTTGTGCCTGGTACAGAAGTTAGACATGTTAGGGTTTTCCCAGTTCTGCATATCCTCTCTGCAGTACACATGTTGTATCTTATTTTTTGCTTCTTCTGCTCCATGCATTTTTCCAATATATTATTGGCAGGAAGAAAAATTGCCTTTTGTGTCCCCCCTTCCTCCTCACTTGTGTTTGTACAGCTCTTTGTACAGCTGCACCAGAGAGAGCAGAAACTGCTAAACCTGAAACCCCAGGATCACAAAACACCTTACTTTGTTGCTTTCGTCATGAGATTTTCTGGGGGGTTTGCTCTTTCTTATATTGGTGGGCAAACACACCCAACCAAACATCTCTACCTGCATTTGTTTGTATGTGCCTGTGTCTGAGGTGAAAACAGCTTTCATTTCACCTGTCTAATTACCTGAAAGAATTTAATCGCTCCCTTTACGTTTATGGTGAATAAATAGTGATTGTTAGAAAAATTCACCTCAGTAGCTTTTATCCCACCCCATAAAAGTAGTTTTGTAAGCAGAACTGAGGTTTAGACTAAGCTGGAAGTTGTGTTCAGTTATGACACTTCAAGATATTTTTGCTGTTTGCTCGAGGTTCTCCGTTGCGCAGACTTGCGATGTGGCAGCTCACCTGTACATTTGCCGGTGCTGAAAATCAGCCAAGTTTCTTAAACAATTTGTACAGTACTGGGCCTCAGCTGACCAACAGCTAGCTATCGTGGGAAAGGATGATCTTGTTCCTTTTCCTTCCTTAGATATGTTATTGTTCTTTACCTGTGGAGCTTACCTGACTGATGGTGAGGGGACCCACAGGACTCCATGGTCAGCCGGTTCGGGGAGGAAAATCAGAACACTATCCTGTTGGGTTGTAAGATTAATTTTTCCTGACACTTCCTAAAAATAATTTTTAGGAAATATCCAGGGAACTACAGAGGAAGGTGTTTGGTATCTGTGATATGCAGATAAGCAGGAACTGGAATCAAGTCTAGAATTAGTATGCGTATGGACAAAGTCAAACTGACCATAGCAAAGGGAAGTCAAATTGTGAGAGTTTAGAGGAAATCAAAAAATGTGTACAAAAAAAGTAGTCTCGTTGGATTGTCAAGAGACTCTCTAGAGGTTGTTTAAGAAACTGCCAGAAAGTAAGGAAAAGCCATTAGATAAATAAGTGAATAAAAGGAAATAGAAGTTAGGAGTAAATGGACAATTTGCACAGCAAATGGAGATCACCACCAAGTCTTCTCAAAAAAACGGGAGGAATAGGGAGGTGACAGTCTGTGAATGATACTGTTACAGAAGGAAATCAAAACAAGGGCCAACTACAGAGAACTGCAAATCGGGTTTACAAAGTCTGTTGAATGGCTTTGTGATAGAATGTCAGATAAAATCAGTGTACATTAGTGTAAATTAATAGGAGAGGAAGGGG
>VZRU01011016.1:201254-282674 GCA_013398155.1 Pedionomus torquatus | reverse complement strand
AAAAAAATTTTTATTCTTGTTTCCATATTATTAAAAAAAAAAAAAAAAAAAAGACACATACTGTGCAGTTCCACTAGACCTGGAGCAGGCATGGAAAAGATATAAATGTGTCAGTATTACAGGAGGGAAAATACATAAATGCACATGGCGATTCTCTTAAGTCTTGGGCTCAGTGTGATACTAATTCATTTTGGTGACATTTCGAAAACTTCTCCCAACATTAATAATAAGTTTATAGTGGGGGGTAATTCTGACAGACACAGTGTTGAAATAAAAACTTGGAAGAATGTCCATCAGATTTTACAGGTGCATAGAACATGCATTTGCGGTTGATTGATGATCTTTTTGTTAAAGGTTGACATAATGTTGAATGGAATGTTTTGTTTATATATGGTGGTCTAGTTTATTGACCAGTACCAAAATGTATGACCAATCTGGGACTTTGTAGAGTGTCTCTTTTTTGTTGTTCTTTTTTTTCTATTCCCCTTGAAAATTTTTCTGTATTTATCTTCTCTTCTGATCATCAGCACATGGATGCTCTTTGATTATTTTATAAATATAATTTTCTTGAACTAACTTTTTCTTTTAAAATATTCACTTCAACTGAGATTTCCCAGAATTTTAAGCAGTATTTACAAAAAATATTCTGGACAAACGTATAGAACTTAGTTTTCCTGCAGTTTTCTACTGAAAACTGAAATAGCAGTTGACATGTAATTTGAATAGATCTATCTTTTATTTGGGAGACTATTTCTGTTGAATTTCACTTGAAGAAAAAAATCTGCAGGAAAAAAAAGATCTGAAGATGTCTATCCCTAATCACTGGAAGTGGAAGAAGTGGAAAGATGCCTCTATTTATTAAAGAAGCTGATTTGTTTCATTTATTAAAGATATTAATTTGTCATGTCTATAAGATCAGTTCAATGGCAGAAGGGGTGTCTTTAACTTCACTTCTAGTTCATAATGTTACACTTTCCACTGTAGTAGCCAGTTATCTAAATACTTGGTTTGTTTTAAAATTATGAAGATGTGTGCACTCTAGACCACTCTTGAAATCCATGTAAAACTTGAGCTTCCATCATAACAATATATAAGCTGCTCTTAGTTTTAATAAGTTAATAAGTTTAATAAGCGTGAAACAAGAACTCTTTCAGTTCTTCAGTCAATTTGATTAGCAAAAATTGGAGTCTTTAAATACAGATGACAAATTTTGTGACTTTCAGTCAAAACTGACATTGATTCCAAAAGGCATAAGTATCCTAAGGGATCCTAATACCAACTTTGTCTTTAAAGGTCAAGCTATTATCTTGTCTTCCTTGTGATGGCACATTTTTCTTTGTGCTTAGGAATTCATTCTTCTAACAGGAATTTATAAACAAAGTTTATTCTGGAAGGAAAAAAAAAATGTCTGTCTGTATGTTGGAGACATAAAGTAGTTTCTTGTTCTGCTTTCATCTTCTTTGTTTCAGGATAATGCGATCTGTATATGCGTAATCTCAGTGTACTTGTCCTGACAGACAATTGAGTAGGGAAAAAAAAAAAAGAGAAAATTCATTAAAAAATCTTCACCTTCATTAATTATGCCAGCAAAAATTAGAATCCAAAACTGTTCTGCCTGTCCTGGATCATTGAAGTATATGTATTGAGATATAGTAAAGGAAATTATCTGGTTGTAATCCAGCCAGTTTTAGAAAGAACCCCACTTGGAGTACTGTGTCCAGCTCTGGAGTCCTCAACAGAGAAAGGACACGGAACTCTTGGAACAGGTCCAGTGGAGGGCCATAAAAGGTGATCACTGGGCTGCAGCACCTCTCATGTGAAGGCAGGCTGAGAGCTGGGGTTGGAGAAGGCTCTGGAGAGACCTTAGAAGCAGCCTTCCTGTATCTGAAGGGAGCCTACAGAAGAGCTGGAGAGGGCCTCTTTGTCAGGAAGTGGAGTGATAGGACAAGTGGTAAAGATTTTAAATTGGAAGAGGGGAGATTTAGATTGGATATTAGGAAGAAATTATTTCCTGTGAGGGTGGTAAGGCACTGGAACAGGTTGCCCAGAGAAGTTGTGGATGCCCCATCCCTGGGAGTGTTCAAGACCAGGCTGGATGGGACTTTGAGCGACCCAGTCTAGTGGGAGGTGTCCCTGCCCATGGCAAGGGGGTTGGAACCCGATGATCTTTAAGGTCCCTTCCAACTGTAACCATTCTATAATTCTATGAAAAACTAAGTTAGGGAAGTTAGTAGCACCTAAATGGATTGGGTGGTCTTAGCCTATGGGCCTCTTCAGAGACACAAGGAATGTGTGATCATCTGAGTCTTTTCAGTTTCAGATTGAGTTTGACTTTTGAAAAGTCTTGGAAAATTCCAAGGCTGTCTCGCTGTCTCATTTAATAATGTCTTATCGCTATGGAAAGAGAATTTCCTTTGTCTGTTAATTTGAGTAACACTTTCTGTCTGATGTTCATTATATAGACTCCTGTATTTATAATGTCTGGTGTTGTAATTCTTAGATTTTCCCCAGATACAGTTTTGAAAGTGGCAGTTCTGTATGTGTCCCATTCAGGCTTTAGGCCACCAAGACTTAACCAGTCCAAGAATTGTTCTCGCTGACTGGGAACTACATGAAAGAATTTAGCTAAATTATAACTGTTATATGCACCTGTTTTTAATTCTGAAGGAAATTGATTCAGAATCTTTTCCAGTTGTTTCAAAGATTTTCATGTTCCTAGAATAAATTGAAGATCTTTAAACCAGGTAGTATTCCCCACTTCTGTCTTCTGAATTCAAATCCATAAAGGTGTGATCCTGATGCACTGTGCAGCCTCTCAATACCCTTTATTGTGCTTTAATTTTTGCTTTTTCCTGTTTCCACAACAGTGAGTGAATGTATAAGTTAGCAGTATGGACAGACTGAGAACACACTCTTTTCTGCTAAGGCCAAAGGCATCCTCTTCCTTGTAGGATGGAAGTTAAAGAATTGGAAGAATCATAGATACATGAACTGAGGGTGTAAAAAGGGAGGACTAACTAAAGGAAACTAAGCTTTATAAAGCAGAGTAGGGCATTTTCTTTGCCCAATGAAATTTTGAAATAACAGTTCTGTGGGAACTGGGGAAATAAACTTCAGTACAAATGTCAGAATATTTGAGTGTTGTCAAAATAACTTTTAGAGTAAAGCTCAGATAGTGATTAGTTATTTAACTTCTTTTGGAAAAAAAAAAACAAACAAAAAAAAACCAAAAAAACCCCAACATTATCAGCATTTTTGAATGCTCCGTGTATGCTTCCTTTCCATATTGGATGTCAGAGACAAGGCTTACAATGTTTCTAGGATGTCTTAGAAAGTAATAAATATTTTGCTTAATTCTGCATGAAATTTACCAGGTCTGATTTATCAGGAAC
This sequence comes from Pedionomus torquatus, assembly GCA_013398155.1. NCBI lineage: Eukaryota > Metazoa > Chordata > Aves > Charadriiformes > Pedionomidae > Pedionomus > Pedionomus torquatus. The sequence continues at coordinate 279,282 of VZRU01011016.1, read as the reverse complement.
TGAATGAAAAGGCATTTTGTTGTTCTTTCTTTTGTCTTTTTAATAGATACAGATGTTTTGTGTGTGAAGGACTCAGAGTAATCATCAGATTGATTAACTAAGACATGCTATTTATAAAATTAGATAATTTTTCACATTTAAATTGAATTTCAGAGGGACCACACTCAGTGAAGAAGCACTTAAAATTATGTTCTATTTTGTATTATTGTTGTTTGATGTATTCTAACGTAGCTGCATAGTGGTTTGATCTATCTTCTACTTTTCTGTTCTTCCACAAATATAAATCCAGTCTTGTGTAAACTTTGTATAACATGGAACTTGAAAATATGGAAAGTGATATTTTGGGACCAAAACAAACTCCTGTGCTCTACTGAAGTCATAATGCCGTCAGGGAAAAAAGTCTTTATCTGACATGAAATTACTGATGAAAGATACTTCTGTATTATAATGTCGTTTTAAACGATATGCCACCTAAGCATGTATTTTGTGTATAATAACTTTAAGAGAAAAGTACATGCAGGTAGATATTCAGGCCTTTCTGTGCTGGGAAGTTTAAACAGACATCAGGTGTATGTGGCAGAGCCTGTTGGAAAACTCTATGTCATGCAATTCAGAGCAGACCTGGTAAATCTATTCATCATGAGCTGCAGACCACCACTGTGTTTGCAGCGCAAAAAGCTAGCCTTTCTTTTCTGGATAATAAATGATCACAGAACTGGAAATGAGTCAGACCTTTCAGACCAGCCAAAGACAAACTATCTTTGATTCCAGTCCTCTTGATTCACCTGTACATATTCCATGTATTACTCAGGTGCTAAGCAGAAGTGCTTTTTGTCTTCAAGGCTGAATGGCCCTTTAGTTTAAATTAGGGACGTTCACTGGTCTTCCCTGAGAAAGTAAAATAAATTTGCTAGTGGTTACTAGTTGTAAAAAGCTGTTAAAATACACAAGTTCTGCCTCATTTCCAGTGAAATGCTGTGACTTAAGAACACTCGTTTATTGTTACACAGTATGCTGCCAGACAGTCCAGGTAGATGAAACCCGATTCTCTCTCTTATTGCTCTAAGCATTTCATTATCACTTGTGGGTTGTTTCAAAAGACAAGGAAAATATGAAACTCCTTGGAGTGTAGTAGTAACTTGCAGCTGAGATTTTTTGGTGGGTTGTTGGGTTTTTTTGCAATAAATTGACTGCATTTGACCTTTGACTCAGAAGGACTGTCTGGTTTTCTATTACTGAAGAAATAAGTTTCCATAATGACAGTGCTATCAGAGGTGAGATGCGTAAACGAAGCTGTTATGTAATGAAACATGAAGAGACACACATGAAATATTAAAAGCTTGACTGGGCAAGTCAGCCTGTGTCAACGGTAATGCTAAGAACATCTATCATAGCAGAAGCTGTGCCCAGTCTGTGATACCCTGACTGCAAGCTTGGTATGTAGTCAGATTGCTGAAGTGGAGCCTTTTTTTCACTGACCTGTTACAACGATATGAAGTGTTAAATGTATTTGTAGATAAGCTGTCTGTTTGCTATATCTAGACAGCACACTGTTGATTGATTCCTGCCTTTGCTTTCCCAAAGTTTTTTTAGTGTTATCTTATGAATGCTTTTGTTAATTGTATACCTTCAAATTTCAGCCATTGTGCTTTTTTGTTCTTCTAATGATGATATTAAAATTTAGGCATTAACAATAGTGGGAAAATGCAGAAATTACAACTGTGTCTTCATATTTAAAGCAGTTGAATAACTTTGTCACAGTCTTTTAATTCATAGGAAGTTATGTCCATATGGAAACAGACCATAGAAACGTTCACTTCGTTCTTAATTGTATTTGCTTGGTACTCATGCCTGTCATCTCCTAAAGTGACGATGCTTCTATTTCCCAGGTTGCAATTGCTTTTAGGAAAGAGTAGAAAGCCTTACAGACATCTGCCGTTTACTAGATTGCTGATTCTGTTTTAAAACTCTTAAGACTAGTCTTTGATCACATTGTATGTTAAAAAAAAAAGAACTTACAAAAGGCAAGCACATTTGAGTAAGCGTCACAGTTCATCGTTAACATTAGTATAGGTTAGAGCTGGAATTAACCTAGCTGTAAAAAGTAATTTTGCATTTACAACTTTCCTGGTCTCTGTGTTAGTGATTTATACAATTATCAGCTTGTTAACAAGTTGTTGGGGATTTCTTTCCTTTTTTTTCCATTTTTCTTTTAAGATTATATAGAAGAGTCTTAAAATTGCTTGTATCATAAATCCTTCCAATTTTAACATCCTATTTTCTATTTTAACATGTAGCACACTCAGCAACATTTATTCCCACAATTTCTCTTTTGGAATCTACTTAAAGTTTTTCACCACACTAACATGGAATCAAATAATTATTAATTTTATCCTAATAAGATCCCTCTGAGACAGAGAAATACTAGCTTAATTATACAGCCAAGGAACGATAGCATGAAACAGATTGAGTGGCAGGCATAGGTCACATAGTCGGGCTGAGGATTGAAACAGGGTCTCTTGAATCTGGTCGCATCTTTTGTTTATGGCTATACACAAAAACATTTATTATTCTAATTTAGTGATTGTGATAGTCTAGGATTCTTTGAAAGTAAATAAAACTTTCTATAAAGCTTCAGAGTAATTCCCAGTCTTCATTGAAAATGAAACCCAGACCTAAGCTGTGTTTTTCTCTTAGAATTTTTTTCTTTTTCTTTTTTTTTTTTTATTTTTTCTGTATTTTGTGTCTATGAACTTCCTGCTTTAGCTGAGACAGAAGGTGACAGAAGAAACTGCAATATCTTCAACCTCACTGCAGGACTAGCAGAAAATCTCACAGGAAAACGTTGCCTCACAATTTTCAATCATGAGCATTTTTAGTCAGTTATGAGAGGAAGGAGATGAACAAGAGGTGAGATTATGATCCCATGATGAACGGGAGTGTCCACTTTTACATTTTGGATGCCAGTAATGTGTCCGGTCTTGCCACAGCCACCCTACTTGAACAAGAAAATAAGGGAAGCAGAGGACTAGCAGTGCAAAAGCCCACCTGCAAAACTTCTCTGCCCTCCAAAGACAATTTTTATGTAACCTTCTCTATTGCTTCAGCCACCCTATAAGGTAGTTCCACAGCTTTTGCACTGTCCTCACCCTTAACATGGATGATTAAGGCAAAAGTGTTTTGAGCTTGTTTGAACTGCCATCACTTGTTTAGGCAAAAAAAAAAGTTTCCTCAAGTTGACATGTCCCCACAGTGTGCATCTCAGAGAGCTTATAAGGTCTGTGCACAGAAACAAAGGTTGCAGATATTCCACTTTTATACATTGTATAAAATCTAGGAAAATATAGTGGAAAAGACACAGTTTTCAGTTGTTCTACTAGCATTTATTCTGTAGTTCAGTCTGTCTCATTTGCTTTGACACCAAACAGACTTAGTTGTGATGGCAGAGGGAATTTTTTTTCTTCTGCTTTTTTCCAGGTATTGTACTTTGCCAGTCTTTAAAAATTCCTGCATGTCTATTTTCTAAAATGTTTCACAAAATTCAGTAAGGGTAATGAATAAATGTGTGCTGAACTCTTCATACTCCAGCTTTAGGAAACAGTAAGAGCAACATCTGGAATGGCCTGTTCTTGTTTAATATCAAGCGTCTTCTAAAGAAGACACAGAGGATGAAAATGGGTTCCCCACCCCCATAACTGTGAAACAAGTAACTGTCTTGGTCCTGTAGTTGTAACAAATTATTAGATCCAAAGTAGCTCTTGAATTTAAATTATTTATTATTTATCTATCATTGGAGATACCCCTTCATGTTATCATTTAAGGATTGGTAAGTATTTGCAATATTGCAAATGTTGTAATATTGTTTAAACTGTGTATTCTACAAAATCTATGTTAAAAAGTTTTCTGGGTGAGAAAGAAAACCTTCCTTCTGTTCTAAAAAGGAATTTGTAAATGTTTTTCCAAACTGTTGGGGTTTTTTTTTTAAATTACTTTGGTCATGCCCTCTGATGTTTGCTTTCCAGCTTTGAATGCTCTAGCAAACGTGTTTGCTTGTAAGAACATTGACTGAAAGCACAAGCTGTAAGCACATATTGCTGACTGCTTGCAGAATATGAATTATGAATAAGTGTCACAAGCAGTGCTACTAAATGCCGAGTTTAGTATAAAAGGAGACTAAGGAAAAAGTCTTACACACCAAGGACAAAAGAGTGCATCATATTATTTGCTACCTGTGTTATTGAATTGCAGATAGTCATCTTGAACTCAATGTTCACCTCTGCCTATGCTCAGTAGTTGAACTCAGTTAGAATTTGTTCAGTGCAGAAAGTTTACTCAGTTCTGTTTTAATTTTTAAATTTGCAATTAGTAACTAGGAAGCCAAGCATATAACGGATGTGCAAGAAAAAAAAATACTTTTCACTAGGAAAAGATGCACGATATAGCTCATGTGACTATGACACCTCCAAATGCTTAATAATTTCCTCTGTAGATATGATGAACACTGTTTTAGTAAACATGTTACAATACACATGGAAATAAACCCTTTTCTTAAAATACTTGGTGTCAAAACGGGGTCCAAAAATGACTGAATTGCTACAAATAAGATTGAATTGAAAGCTTAAACAATTTGTGGGATTTTAGAATAATTTCTGATTTCTCTACCATTATAATTAGCAGGGGTTTTGATGGCTGGTTATTTATTTGTTTAGAACATTTCAAGATAGGTTGTACATGTATTAACTAGAAAGAGAGATAATGTTTTTATTGGTATTTTTCAACTCTTCTGGTACTAAAAAGTTGTAGACTTCATATTTTCAGTTTTCTGAAAGGTCTATATTAGGTAGGATATTATTTGCAGGTTGTTTTTTTTTTTCTTTCCCTCTAATGTGAACCTTGGTTGAATGAACCAGTCTTCAGACTGGAGTATTAAGAACAAGTAAATCTGTTTGCTTCACTGAAGGCAAACAAGGGTGAAATGATTTAATGTCAGGTAATACAACACCATGGAGGCGTCTCACAGAAGTTCCTGTGCATATTCCTTGTTTCTTATGATAATAATGGTTTGTAGTAACATGTTCTAATGTGTGTTCCCACAGAGTTTTATAATTTTTGCAAAACTAATATGGATTGCTCTGTGCTGCAAAAAAAAAAAAAGACTTAATAAAAATGGCTGTCCAAGGGGAATCTATTCTTCCTACAAATTTCTAGAATTTCTCAATCCATGGACATGGATGAGGTGGTTATAACGAGCTTCAGCCAGTGTTTCAAATGCTGTAATAGAAATGATACTTTCATTGAGAATATGACTGTCGAATGAATGCAAGTGGGAGATAGTACCTTTTCAATTGTTTCAGTAAGAGGTATTATTTTTCCTTTAAAAATCCATTCTAGTAGTCACTAAACAAATGACCATTCCCAAAATCTTGCTCTCCTGCCATATTAGTCTATGTGGAGGGAAGTTTACATCATAAACATATGATGTTATATCTTTATACATAAAAAGATATACATAAAGTTTATAACATAAAGTTATATCTTTACACCAGTACAACTCTTCACAACTCTTTCTGCTGCACAAGAGGATTTGGGGAGAGTGGCAGCATTGTCTTGGTGTAAGTTCCAACACCAGAGTCCTGAAGCACAGCTTTTCCTTCGGTCCTGCATCACAGCCTCTAATATAGCAAAAAGTTTTGGCAAAATTTCAATTAAATATTTGCCTGCTCCTATATTAAGAAGTTCTCTGAAAAAATATATTTATATTTGGAAACTGTATGAGTGCAAGGTCTAATCCATGCCTACATCTAGATTGGATTTTTCAGTTACCTCAGTGGGTTAAACTTTTTTATGTAGATGCTGCTGGTGTCTCATAAACATCATATACATAGTCTTGCTTTGTCATTTTTTTTCTTAAAGACATCCTGGAGTACAAAACCAAGATGATGTGTACAGAGTAGAAGGCAAAAGAAAGGTTGGTCGCAGAGAATTTTTTGGCTTTATTTTTTGTGTTGTCTACATTATCAGTCATCCTCTCAACCTGAAGTTTTTCTCCTACATCGAAAGCTCTTAAAATGCAATGTTTACATTCAGATTTAGAATGTAATATCCAACATTACAATGAACCAATTAAAAGATGTAATCAGAGCCAAAGGCTCTGTAGGTCTGTCTTTAAAACACTCAGAGGACCTATGACAGCAGTAGGTCCAGTTCTTGTTTTACTCATCTCTTCCAGGAAACCTAAATAAAACCTGAGATAAATTTTAATGTTGTTAAAACTATAAGTATCTTAAAAAGTAAACCTAGGTGTTATCTTCTACTACCTTTATCCACTAGGTGACAGTACAGCTCTTTTACCTTTTTTTCATTATTATCCATAGGTGTTTTTTAAAAAGTAGTTCCGTACAGACTTCTAAGAATGTGTTCTTTCGAAGTGAAAATTATGTGCCGTGCATAACTTCTTAACGAGAAAAAAATTATATAGTAAGGAAACTTACCTCAGTATACTTACCTTACTTGATGCAAATAAAATTGCTTGTCATTGAGCAAAATTGGGGTTTTTTTTAACTGTGAGAGATACTACAGAGTGGCTTAATTGTGGTCTGATAAATAGCTATGGAAAAACAAATCCTGGAAGTAACTGGGAAAAAAAAGCAGTTTTCAACCCCAAGGTAAGATATGCAGAACAATTATACTTTTAATTATAGTACTGGTCTTCTTTAAGAAAAGAGTTTAAATTAATAGAGCTTTCTCTTAAATAAATAATACATTGTGCAGTATAGTTAACCCTTGTCTATATAACTCATTATAGTGACTTAATAAGAGATAAATTAGTTGCTTTCAGTACTGTATTTTATACTCCAAATGTCTTTTACTTCAGCTGTTAGTGACTTCGTATTTTCTATAAATGTTTGGGAAGCTCACGCACTGGAAAGAAAACAAAAGATAAAATTTATAACATTGTATTTCCATGCAAAATTACATGCATTTTGAAAACTGATCCTGGCTAACACTGCTGCTCTATATTTGGGTATAGTTATGTCTCCAAGATTCTGTAGATGAATTCCATCAGCAAATGTCCCAGTATGAGATTAAATTTACTGTAAAAATTAATTTAATGGGATATATATATATCTCTATATCCTATAGTTCTATAATTAATTGAAATTATAATTTGTCAGGTATAAAGACTTGAAATATTTCTTAAAGCCAGTGAAATATTAAAAAGCCCAAGTGTGACCCATTCAGTGTTTATAATAAACATTTTTTGATACAGGATGAGATTTTTATGAGATTATTTTATGCCACACCATCACGTTGCATGTTGTTAACATCTTGTGTAATTGCATATTCATACTAAATTGTCATATTTCTTAATAAAGAAAAACACTTTGTTACATAGTAGAACTATTTGCTTTTATCATTCTTCTCTGCATTCTGAGAACAAGCTTTTAAAATGACTACCTAATTCTAATCAGTAGGCCAGTTAAATTAAATGAATTTTGCACATTAATGATAAAACATGCTAGTCAATAAGTAAAATGAAATAACTTTACTGATTTTATGGTTTGTCTTACCAAGGATCTTCAACATAAACATTATAGAAAGGTCAATTTTGAATATTTAGGGAAAAATAAACTTGTAATAACTTATTCATAAAATATCATTCCTGTAAAAAAAAAAAAAAAAAAAAAAATTGGTATGATTTACAGTGCAGATTACCAGATGAAATTTTGACAAGATTTACACTCTGGTTACTAACTTCTTCCCCAAAACAGTGCAAGTCTGAATAGAATTTGGCCCATTTATGTTTAATGGCTGAGGACCATGTAAGGGTTACACATTTAAAATTTATGATAGAGCATTACAAAGGATTGCTTTGTACATTGACTTAGGATTTCTAGCAACATTAGAAGCTGGTTTATTTCAGCGCTTCTAGTAAAATGCCATGGTTTACTTTTGAGACATCATTTTATATATACATTTTGTGTATAACTTATTTGTTTTCTTATTACCACGTGAAGTATTAATGAGTATTTAATTTTAAAGAAAGTTCCTCCCTAAGTTCCATCACTTAGCTGTTCCTTCTCAGACAGTTCAGATCAAATACATTTTACTACATAGCCAACTGCATTCCCATTATAATGATTTTTCCTGTTTCTTTTAGTCATAAATCAAAACAATACATCCTCTGGCTGTACTGCATAAGAAGCATTTCTGTACAGTTTAACTGTAAAACAGTTAAATAAGAAAACTTGTAAATATGATTTTAAGCAATTGTGTACATATTAGAATATAATGTTTAAAAAGTTACTGGGTTCTTCAATGAGAGATAAGAGGTTGCAAACAAAATGTACTTACAAAAATGTTACGTCTTTCTACAAATAATTTAGAAAACAGTGGCAACTACATTCATAATTTTATAGTTAAGAATGTGTAACTTCCACAATAAACTTGTATTTTGGGGGGTTTATGACTGAACTCAGCCATTTAAAAATGAGCTAGAGAAGCTGTGAGGTCTTCTTTTGGCAGTTATTTTTTAAAGTGTGTGTTAGAAAAAAAATAGCTTTTTTTCTTGGGGTATATATAAATAGAAGGTAGTGATTTTCAAACACATTTTTGTAAACTTGTAAACCAAAGAATGTTTTATTTTACAAAATGCAATTTTAGAAACTGAAGTCCTGAAAATTATCAGCGTTAAAAAAACAGAATCTCGATTTTTGAAAATAGTTAGCTGCCTTCTGCCAATGATTTTCCCTAAGCATACTTTCCGAAGCCATGTCACAACATTAGTTTTTAAGAAAAAAAGAAGTTAACTAGAAATTTCTTTTTAAGGGAGTCTAGTGCAATATGGCTTCATGTACCAACAGCCTTGGTCTCTTTTTACCTTTGTCGTATCACACCAATGACTTCAGTTAAGTTGCTTGTGATTTATAGCGATGCAAGAGGAACATCAGATCAGTCATGCTTTGACCAGCTCCTTCTACAGAATAGGATGTGAAACAATACCTTCACTACTAAAATCTGGTCATCTCTATTCCGTGTTTCACATGAAAAATTGATGGCTTGATTCTCAACTTGCTGAAATCAGTAAAAGCAAGGCTTTTTTGTCAACTTCAGCAGGTGACGAGTTAAGTCTTTTGTTCTGGTCCTGCAAGGATTTCTTTGCATACTCGTGCATATCCATAAATTTCACATAAGACCCTTGAATTTTAGCATTATTCATATTTTCACTTACCATAGTTATGCTTCAATTAATCATAATGGATTTCATAAGCAATCAAGTTGTAGTTGCATCATTCACAATCAAGGTTTAAAAACTATTTTTCATTCTTTGCAATTTTTAGTGTTTATTTCTTCTTGCAAAAATATGGATGAATTTGGAAATGTGCAAAAGAAAAGTTTCTTAGCATAAGAAAAGGTATGGATAGATGAAGGCTGAAGGGTAAAAAGTACCATCATTCATAGGGTATAAAACTTAAAATATTAAGATTAGCACAAAATGTAATATGTGGAAGGATAGCAGATGCCTGCAGTTATTTTAGCTGCAACACGTCCCTCTCCTGTTGTTAGAATGGCTGAAAACCTCACAATACTGAATCTGTTTATCCTCCTGGCATGACTGGGAGAACAAGAAATATCATTCACCCCATTTTGCAGCAGAGTGCTGGGGCACATAATCTACATGCAAAGCTACCTGCATTACTTCAGAGACTTCTAAAATAGCATGAGCCTCTGCTCTTTATGTAAGCCGTCACACTGTCTGTCATCTCTTAGCTGAATAGCTTCTTGCTACAAACTGGTAATGTTGTGATAGAGCAATCCTTTTTGCAGCACAGGTAAGAAGGCACGATTTTTTTCTCCCATTTTAAGTAGCAAAAATTAACACAAAAGTGGGGTTTGTTGGTCTCATTTGAAGTAATTTATAAAAGTGCACCAGTTAGCCGCGCAAAAAATTCTTTAATCTTTTCTTCTTTGTGCTTTTAGATGTTCTGCCTGTGCTTTTTGATTTCCTAATACCATCCTGTAATCTTGCTAGCTTTTACCCATGTGCTCTTACAGTTGGGGAAAGGCAGGATGAGCTGTGGCTCGTTTGGTGCAAGGATTGTATAAATAGACGAGTAAATAGCACACACAACTAGTTACGTGTCTGTTGCCAAACACAATTCCTAATCATGTTTCACTTTTAATAAAAACTGATAAGACTATTAGACTAAAAAAGTGCCTAGCTTGACTTCCTAGAAGCTGTTTTAAAAAAAAATAAAATAGTAGAATCCTGTATATTTAAGGTATCTGTCTTTCTGGTACATATAATTGAAAGAAGTTCGAGGTATTCAAAATAGCTGAGGTTGGAAGGTATCTCTAGAGACTCTCTAGGCCAGCCTTCTGCTTAAAGCAGGATCAGCTAGAATAGATAACTCAGGACTATGCCTGGTTAGGTTTTGAGTATTTTCAAGGATGGTAACCACAAGCTCTCTGGGCAGCCAATTCAGTCTCACCCTTATTAAATACTCTGATATGAAACCGAAGTTCCTGTATTTGTTTTTCCCCCTTGCCTCTTGTCCTGTCACCTGGGTACCACTGAAAAAGTGCAGCCTCCTGCCACATGAAGTATTGGTGGTACCCATTGATGAGATCCTCTGAGTCATCTCTTTGCCAAGCTAAGCAGTGCCAGCTCTTGCAGCCTCTTCTGGTATATATATCAGAAGCTCCAGTCCCTTAATAACCTTCAGGGCCCTTTGTTGTACTGACTCCAGTTTGTCCATCTCTCTCCTGTGCTGTTCATGTACAAGACTGCACATGTTTTCTGTATCTGTTCTTACAGTTCAGTACTGTTGAATGTATGTAAGCTTTACTCAGTAAGTAGAGATAATTATTGGGTTTGTACCTCAACCCAAAAATAGTCAGGCAATGTGACTTAAGTGTGAGTTTTACCTTTTCAAAAAATGCTAAGATGTGCAGAAGCTAGAGGAAGGAATACTAGCCAACACCTTAAACAGAATATTTCATTGGTTTTACAAAGGAACGACATCTTTTCTGTTGTTAGCAGCACTATTCATTGTTCAGGATATGTGAATTTGGGTAAGGGAATTTACTGTGTTGAAGAAAAATAATTTTGGCATCCAGTCTTCTGCTTGTACCTGAATTTTTAGTAACGTTTACACAGGCTACTGACTTCCCTTTCACACAGTACTGTCATCACCATGTAGCATTTCAAACTTTCTGAATGTATAACTTCATTGTATTTGAGAGTATAAAAATAAAACAATATAAGTACAACATATGACAATATATACAAAATATAGTTATAACTTTGACTATGTATCATATATATACAAACCCATAAATTCTGTGTACTTACATAAATATGTAACTGATCTGTAAAAGTGTTTAAATCCTGCCCTTTTGATTCCATTGTGTTCTTGGGTATAATTTTCAAAGATGCCACTTCATTTCTTAGCTGCGCTCTGTGCCATTCTAGAATTTGCTCTGTAACATGGGCATAGCACTCTTCCTAGTGATTTGAGTAGTTTATATTTGAAGGACAAATCTAATGCCTATGAATTGTGCCCACATTTTTAGATTTTTATGTTGCAGAATAGGCCCCAGTAAAAGTCACATGCATCAAATTTGATCTTTTTACATTGATATTTGTATTCCACCTTTGAGTTACCTGTCACTTGGTTAAAGAAATGTGGTGTATTCAAATGCAGAAGTGACAAGTAGAAGAAAACCATAAATAAAAGGCATAGCAAAGTCAGACAGACGTATGGGAAAGGCGACAATTCTAACCTACCAAGAAAATTGCCTGTGAGGATTTCTCCAGTTATCTGATTCCTTAAATGTCTTAATTTTTAGTTTCAGTTGTGTTCTCTAAGATACTTGTGTGTCGGGTTTCTTGCTGATTGCAATACACTTTGATAGGCAAATAGTGATGGAAGAATTCTCTTCAGTCAGAAATGTTTTTAGTGAACCTGCAATTAGCAACCGAAAGTAAAAAGTGTAATTCTGAACTTTAAATAATATTTTGCTAGTTTAGTTGAAGAAAAGACAAATACTAATTCTCCAATTAATTACCAATTCTCTAATTTAAAAGTGGAAATAGGAAAGAATTTATTTTTAACCTATCTATATATATGTGTATGTACAGATTCATATGTTTTTTTCAATTATTTTTATAGTGTATCAATGTACTTCCTCACCCATATCGAATAGAGCGTTTTCCTGAAAACTTTTTATTCGGTTATTTTCTGAGTATGCATAGAAACTTAAAGGTTCAGGTACTTAGGGAAACTGAGCACCTGGAGTTGGGTCAGACTTAAAGGAGATCAGTGTCTGAGAGTACGCTCAAATGTAGACCACCAAATAAGTGTTGCTTTCTTCTAACCTCCTTTGTCTCTGGCAATATAAGCACTTCCATTTGCCTGCCTTCCATTTCAGGGGGTTCATGAGCAATAACAAATAAAAATCATGTGAGGAAGGATCATGGGAGATGAAGAATGTCTGTTGTTCGGTTTCATAAGAAAGGTGTAGGTCAACTTGTGGCATTCAGGGTCTACTAGTATTGCTTCCCATTGATATGGCTGATTTTTCAGTCACAATTAATAGGTTGTGAATTGAGAAGATACAGAAGACTGATACTAGTGAAGCTCATGCAGATAAAAACTCAGTAGCAAAAAGGTATTAGCATTTTCTCAAGCTAAAATTACTGGTGATTGTAATTCCTTAACTAAATAAAAACTTCCACACAGTAATGTTGAAGTGCTTCAGTTTCAATAAAGTTACGTCAAAGTAATTTTTTTGGTCAGCTTTCTCACACAGTCAAAGAATTTAGTTGGGCAATATATATTGAAGTGATGTGTGAAAACTAAGTAAACAAGGTATGTTTTGTTAGTTTTACAGATACGTGATGTTGTTGCTGGTTCAATTTTTCCTCAGTTTACATCAGAGTCCGTTTTCATACATTTATATGTTAGTGGAAAACTATTGTGATTCTGTCTGAGCAAAGGGCCTCTCTTACTGTGTTGCTTCTCAGTTTGAGAGAAAGATGAGTTCTACCCCGCATTTGTCAGAGCTATGATTTTTGTCCAGCAATATATACAGGGCTCAATTGAAAAAGCTTGTTTTTCATGCGTTTATTTTTTACACTTCTAGATAAGTTTAATGGATCTGTTCCATTAAAAATATGGCTACAGAACGTCTACACATTTGGGAGATTTCATATGGCTCTTGTTGCACCTGAAAAAATAGTTTCATTTTCAGCACTAAATAGAGAGAGAACAGCATCAATGTTCATGGTTTTACATTTTAACGTACCAGGTGAGAGAGCCGCTCTTCAGAATGGCTGTCATGCTAGTTTCAAAAAGTACAAAAACATTTGGGCTTTCTAGAGTTGAACAGTCCATGCTGGCTGAGTGCCAGTATAAGTAAAAAGTATAGAAATGTAATGGCCCAGAGCAAGCTAATAAATGACAGTGTCGCATGAGATCTTCAGGGAACAAGAAGAATATGCGTGTCTTTAATATTTATTTGTGCTTCTGGAGAATATACAGCGCATTTTCTAATGCATTTGAGGAAAAAAAAATCCTTCAACTGGAAACAAATATAATTTAGGTTAAAAGACAACAGTAAAGCATAAGATATAAATTGGAAAACACTGTTTATTCAGAAGTAGCAGCACTAGTAAATCAAGGCTTCTGTGAGTTATTATGGCTCCTACTGCTTCGCTGTGCGTATACAGATACAGTCTGATTTATTGTTCACAAAAATGGCAAGAGACAACAGGTGGATGGCAGTGATAAATTAAGATGTAAAGAAAGGGAAAATAATAAGCAGTTATAACGCAGTGATGGTGACACGTGTGCAGATTTTGAGTGTACCTGTAGCCATCCTGGCAGGTTATTCTGGGTTAAACTGTCATTAATAAAGTTTTACTCTTTTTGTTGTTATCCTACAGTGTAGGCATTGCCAGATTCCTTTGATATCTGTTGGTGTGACTTCATCTGATGTTTCTGTTGTCTCCACACATCTGTTATAAAGCACAGATTAAGCACCAATCTCCAGAAATGCAAACCTTATCACATGGACTTTGATTCTGAAACGTGATGATGTCCATGGCAAATCAGTATTCCAAACTTATTTAATCAGAAAATGTCCTGATGGTTTACTTTGCAAGACAGGGAAAATAAAATCTTTGTAGTTGTGATGGCACTTGAGAATGTTAAATATTGGAGAACATACTGTACTGAAGTTCCAAGAAATGTTGCTGTTCCTAATACTTTAAACTTCTTTAATCCTTTGAAATTTGTATTATTTTTAAAGTGACAGCACAGGCTTGTTTGTTTTTCTAAAAAGGAATACTTTAACAACAAATTAAGTGGATGAATGTTGTTTTTTTTTTAAAAAAACTGTAATAGTTTAAAAAGCTGTGTCATTTTCCTCAGAACAGTTTTCCATTTCACAAAAGTCCCTGTTTGCTTTCCTTACATTTTTATTTAGCAACAGGGTGCTTCCCAGTACAGGTTTGTACAATGATTATAGTCAGGTGCAGAGGTACCAGATATTATTTTTGAGGAAAACGGTGAAGTTTTCTTCACTGGGTCTCGTGGTGGGAAACCAAATAAAAGTTGCAATCTAACCATTTATGAATTAATGATCCTGCAACATATACACAGTGTTTATTCATGTACCTATGCATATGCCATAAAAATGGTGGTAATTATCTACACAGATGATATCCCCTCCAGTCCAAGTATCAAGTTTCAATGCTCTCCTGCAACCCAGTAGTGCTGGGCTGCTTTCTCACAGACTTTCCTGCTGGAACAGTTCCAGAGTGCAGGGCTTCTGGAGGTGGTCTTCTTCTAAAGGACTTTTATGTTTTCTGCAAGAATGAATTCTCAGAATTAATTCCAAATGAACAGACTAATTTTGTTTTGATAGGCTATCCAAGATGGGAATGTGTAACCTACAAATTAAGTATATTTTTATTTACAGTATCTGAAATATTAAGTTCCAAGTGTGGAATATAAGGAGTATCAAAACAATGAGATATTTGGCTGCTAATGCCAAAGTTTCCAACTCTCATTTCCAGATTTTTCAAGGCTCTCAGTATTTTCATGCATTTTGTAACCTGACGTTTCTCTTTACCTCAGTCTGCCATGCCAGATACAGATGAAAATGGAGGCTGAAGAAAGCAGAACGTAGATTACATACACTGAAAAGGGGAAGCTGGGAACTAAAATCAAAGGAGACTCATAGCTCTAAATTATATGTTTGTCCTAATTAAAATGGAAGATTTTCTCTGTTATAGTGAGGCTGTTAAAAACATTTTTTCAAGTGAGTTATGACGCTGAGGTTAATAAAAAAGTCTATGTATCCCAAAATTACATTAACTACATTTCACTGTTACTCCTCAGTTTATTTTAAAGAGTACTTTAAGAAATATCTAACTTTTAGAACCAAAATCATGTATAAAATAAGAATACTAGCAAAAACATATTAAAAGCCTGATTTTATTTAAGCAAGTAAGAGTAAGACTTCTCACTAATAACAAGATTGTTGATTGACTTTAGTAAGGCATTAGTCTCTTGTAGACGTGTTGCGCTATATTGGTGAGATCTGAGCCAGATAAATCGTCAATAAGGTAGGCTGAACTGAAAATTGGATGGACCACTGGACTTGAACTTTGATGCAGTGATGCAAAGTCCAGCTTGGAGCCAGTAACCAGTGGTGTTCTTGGCAATTGATAGTGGGAGCACTAGTGTTCAAACTGGATGGCAGGATGGAGGCCGTTCTCAGAAAGTTTGTGGATGGAGCCAAACGGGGTGAAGCAGACCAGGGTATTCAAACGTCAGGTTAAATGACCTCTGGAGGTCCCTTCTAAAATAATTTATGATATGATTTCATGCATAACAGAAATAACTGGTGTAGTGGTGTAAAAAGCACACGTTCAAGAGAAGAGCATGACAACTTAAAATTTATATGGCTACTAGTTGTCAACAGTAATTGCAGTAAAAATGTTACAAACTGCATTTTCAGTGTTCACTCTGTGCTGAAGGACAGGCAATGAACAAACGTCTGTTTGAGTTAAGGTATTTTCTAAAGCTGCTGTCCTGACACTGTCTTTATCAGTAGCAAGCTCCCAGTTTCCACATAGCTGAATGTGAAGTG
Source organism: Pedionomus torquatus (assembly GCA_013398155.1). Taxonomy (NCBI): domain Eukaryota; kingdom Metazoa; phylum Chordata; class Aves; order Charadriiformes; family Pedionomidae; genus Pedionomus; species Pedionomus torquatus. The sequence continues at coordinate 263,118 of VZRU01011016.1, read as the reverse complement.
GACATTGGTAGTTTCTCTTCAGCCTGAGTGTTGGTGTTTGTCCCACTTTACTATTTTAGCATTATACATGGCTTTTGACCAAATCTGAATAAGACATTCTGTGTAGTTTTATATACGAATGCTACCTGACATTACGGAATTCCATCTTCTTTCTTCCAGTCCCAGAGTTTTCCATGCTTTCCTCCTATTACAGCCTCTTACTGAGATAAATTAGCTTTTCCTCCCCATATTCTATGTAAAGGGTGCTCAACCTTTGGACTTTGAAATCTGCATGCTGCCAGTGGTTGAGTGCCAGAAGGTGTAGCATGACTCCACTCCATGATGGAAATAGACACTAACTTGATAATCAGACGTTAAGATCACACGACAGCTCATCCCAAATCCACGGTGCTGTCCTACTGCAAGTGGTGTAATATAACACTGGTAGATGAGCTGCACAATTGCTTAACAGCCAGATTGTTGCTGCTTTTTCTTTGATATCACATCAACACCAATCAGGATATTAGCTCTAAGGCAGAGCACGGTATGTTCACTGGCAGTTTGGGAAAATAAACAAATACATTTTATTTTGTTTCAAAAAAATACCCTTTTCCCTACAAAAAATTGGTTACTCTGCTGTCACATCATAAAGCACTCTCCATACTCTAAAAAGGAAGAGGGGTCAAAACTAAACCAGAGGATAAGACAAAAAATGGTTTTAAGAGCGTATGTAATGTAGGCGTTTTGGGTCCTCAGCACTAATAGCTTAACCTTGTCTCTCATTTCTCTTCTGCTTAACTAGTTAGAAATACAGACATAACTCAGCAAAAAGGAACTGGATTAGTTGAGTCTCTTAGTCACACTCCTGTAATAATAATGTAAAATGCAAATACTTTGTCTTTAGGATGTTTGCAGGAAATTTTTGCTTCTTTGATGTCACAGTGTAAAAGCAGAGTATGTTGTTATTTGCCTCCTGCAAACATTCAGGCTGGTTGTGAGCCTCACAGGGTGGATTTCACAGGTCTACCTGGTCCTAACTTTAACAGCTTGAGAAGAGGACAATACTTGAACTTGCCAGTACATGGGAACTCCTATTTTCTTGCATTTTTTAAATGATTATGTGAAGAGGATGGACTGTACTGTCTAGCTCAAGATGATGTGGAGAGATTTGGACAATGAAGGATTGACTTTGCAGCACATGTTTCAGGCTTAGATGCCAAAAACTTAGATCTGTAGAATACTTTTCATATGCAGATTGCATTACGTGACCTGGCTGTGATAGTTGTGCAGGGAAAGCATGGACATGACTAAGGGGTATAGAGCTTTCCTATTAGCATCAACAGCAGTGTGGCCCACTATTTCATGGCAAAGGCATTCTCTGCAGGTGATGAAGTCCCTCTAAAAATACCACAGCAACATTGAGATTTACAGTTATCTTATTTCACTTCACATGTAACTGACTACCTCTCAGGGATTAGAGTTTGTATTAAAGAAATAAACAAGGGGATTATACAATCTTCACTTGGTTTGTGGATTCATTTTGTTCTGAAAAAAAAAAAAAAAAGTCACATTATAAGATTTAATGAGGTAAATGTGTGTTTAGTGAGAAAGGATCCTTAGGAATTCATAATTATTTTCAGGATACCAAAACAAAAAATCAGTTTTTTTCTCAATGAAAGGAGCTGAAAACATCAATCGATATAGTCAGTGGTAGTGATTCCTCAAAATTCCAATGGAAAATTATTCCTTCTTAACTGGTGGTATTTATGTTTTTAAGACATTTGGCTCTTGGCAAGTTCAGCATTACCAGGCTCCGTGTCTCTGTTGGAGGATTATTGCCCTATCTTTGTGTTAAATACAGCTACACCTTTTCCCTTTTTTCTTCTTTGGTGTTTTGTTTTGTTTGTTGTGTTTTTTTAATGCTGGCAAGCTGCTGATGTAATTGAGTTTTGGAAAGAAGAGAGGGTGTGGATGCTTGAAAAAGTTAAAGACAGGTTATTTCTAGACATGGCTTTGCACGTTGACATTTCCCAGTTAACTCACAGCTTCATAGTAGATTTCTCTTGAAACTTTGCCATGATATACTGCCAGCAAATGGGAGTGGTGAAAAATACTGGGAAGACCAGTGACTGCTAAAATAACACAAAATAGTGGTGCTGTCATCACCTGTTGCCACAACATAGAATTCAACAGAAAATGCATGGGGTAGAAGACCCTAGAATATTTGACAGTATACAGGTCATGTTCAAGAAAATACCTTTTTTTATTCTATCCACAGATAGTTGATAATCAGTTGTGTTTTAGTAGTCTTGGCACCAGGAGTCTAGTTCCTTACTGGTAGACATTAACAGACTTCTCTGAAATACTTGGAAGATGCATCTGTTTTAATAAGCAGTGATTTGGGTCCTAAATACCTTTTTATTAAAAAATATACTTGTTTTAGGTCTCATCTTGTGTCATGGTTTAACCCCAGCTGGCAGCTAAGGTCACACAGCCACTCGTGCAGTTCTTCCTCTTGCCCCTGGAAGGGAGAAAAGAAAAGAAAAGAGAGGAGAGGGGAGGGGAGGAGAAAATTTGTGGGTTGAGATAAAGACAATTTAATAGAAAAAGAACAGAAAAGTATAATGTATCTATAATTATATTTTTATATAATAATAATTTTATAATAATTATGTATTTATAACATAGGAAAATAGCAACAATAACAACCATAATAATAACAAAAGTAATAATAATGATGACACAAGTCACTCTCACCACCTGGTGAATTGGTACCTTACCAAGCAGTGATGGTGGATTCCCCCACTCCTGGCCAACCCCCATTTAGATACTGAGTATGAATCTATGTAGAGAATATTCCATTGGCCATTCTGTTTTCTGTCTCTGCTTCTTCTCGGCTTCTATGAAAGCTGAAAAGAGTCCTTGAAAAGTACAAACATTGCCTAGAAACATCTAAAAAAGCATGAATTATTGACATTCCTTTCACAGCAATCACTAGAAAGAAGTTTAACTATCTGGAACAGACTTTTAACATTTGTATAGTAGTAGTTTACTTATACTTTTGGATTGTATTATATATATGATTTCAGTAGGCAGGGAGCTAAAGTTAATTTAGGTCTTCATAAAAATTTTATAAAGCCTGTCAGCCATGGCAATATTTCACAGCCAATGGAAAAAGCAAGGATTGTTTAGTTTACGTTGCAGCAACTAGTGGAGGGATTGGGAAAAACCTGTGCCAGCTATCTTGATGGGAACCACAACATTTTCAGAAAAGTCACTGAAATACAGATTGGCAAAGACAGTTCTAGAAAGCCACTTTTGCAAAGCTAAAATGGACACAATTTCACATGCACAGGCACAGCAATTGTTCAAACTTACATCCCATTATAAGCTAATAGTGAAATTTTTGCTTTTATTTGTGGTCAGTTGTCTCACTTTCCAGGCAGTGATCATTCTGCACTGAGCTTTCCCATGATGGCAGATTAACTATTATTTTTGCTGAGTTTCAAGTATTTCCATGGATTACATGTGAGGTGTCATCACTGATTTGAAACATAAGTTCATAGTCATAAGTAGTATTTTATAGCATATACAGTTTTTTTTTAGTTATGTTTTATATAAAATATTACTGAGATTGTAAACAAAAGATGCAAACAGGAATTCCTCTTTTTGATGTTTGTGAAATGTTTCTGCTCATACAAGTATGAGATTGAAGCTGTTGAAAGTTAGTGAGGAAAATGAGGGTGAGCTCACCCTAGTATAGCCGGTCACTTTGTTACTGGATGGTTCATCCCAGTGTAAGAGACTCCACAGTATATATTTTGCACTCCTATTTTTTTGATAGGATTGTTAAGTCAAGCAGGCTGCTCTAAGGGTCTCGTGCACTAGTTGTTCCATGTCTTTTGCGTATATTTTTGACAAAATTTGTATGTGTTTTTATTTAACTCTTTAGTATGTTTTTACTCAGAAGAAGGTTTATGTTCATTGATTCAGAAGAAAAATTAGTTTTTATGCTACGTTATGTAAATGCTTTGTAATAGTAATCTTTTAGGAATATTTCCATTGCTGCTATTAAGTTTGTCTTTGGGCAAGCTTCTCTTTGACCATCTGAATATTTTCTGTACAGAGTTCTAGATTTTAGGCCCTAGGAGTGCCCCAGTCTCAGACTGTCATTTCATTATTCATACATCTTGATATTTCAATATGTGTTTATATTGATGGTACAAAAGATGGCAAAATATCCATATCTTATTAATAATTATTGTATTATTCCTAACTTTAGGAACTATGTGACAAAAGTAAACATGTTGAATTGGTTTTAAAATCCCCCTAATTTTATTTTGTTTATGCCTTTTTTTCCTTTAGTGGTATCTGAAAGTATACTTGACTCCTGCTTAAAGTCAAATTTCTTAAATGAAAGATGAGAGGTGCACACCTCTTGAAATAAGTGACGAATAAGTCTACCTTTGAACTTCACAGTTTGGGTCAAAAACTCTGTATGAAGTTCTGTAGAAAACTTTGTGAAGAGTAAAGTTGAGGTGTAACAATAATCTCTCAAGGTTCATAGTTTGGGAGAAAGTTATTCCTGCATGCTCCTCATAGTATAGAGTTTTCTTGGAGAATAAAGTTTGGCTTCTAGCCACAGCTGCTTGCTGGCTACCATACATATATTGAGGCAGGCTACTTGACCGTTTATGTACCTCGCCATGGCTGTCTTTGAAGGCATGCTAACTTGTTTGGAGATGTTAATTAAAACTTTCTCTAGGAAGTCTAAAATGTTGACATTTTAGAAAAAATATGTGAAGGTTACAAATTGCTATTATATACACAGAACAAGATCAAGGGATAGTTTAGACTACAGAATCATCTTGAAACCTTTCAACTTTGTATATAGTTTTTTTCTGTTGTTGATGAATCCTTTGTGAAATGAACCAACCCAGGCAAAATTCAGAGAATTTGAAGAGATGCTCTTCATCCACCTCAGTGGCTTTATATAACACTCTGTGTGATCAAGTACCAATAACATGAGCCTTTTAGCGTACGTTCTAGCTGTTGTGTTAAACAGCTTTTTTATTCCATAAGGGCCTTTATTTGATAATGCAATCATTTAACGCAGCCCTGACTGCGGTACTCTAACTTCCAAGAGCTGCTTATCAGTCCTCCAGCAATGACAGAACTTTCTGCCTAGTCAAAATCCTACTGGAACTTGGTGTGCATTCTGTGCCAAGCAGAGCTAGGTCTCTCAGTAATGGGGTCTATGTGAAAAAGGGTACTGGAAGGGCAGGTATGTGACTTTCTTTACAAAGAGTGCCGTGGCTCCAGGAAGTGCAACAGAAGTGTGCTGGCAAAAAAGGTGCTTGCTTGCCTTTTAGTTTTCTTTAGGATTCCTTGTTGTGTGACATTCACTCATTGCATTGTTGAGTAGCACACAAAGAACCACAAATAACTAAATCTAAGCTCAGGAACCATTCGGTTTTAACTATTCAAATACTGAGAAATTTTTAGCTTTTGCTGGTAAATCCAAAATAATATTGCCTCAGATAGTGTTTCCATAGTGAGACCAAAGATTTTTTCAAAGTCCTGTATTTAATATTTTAAATTTGCATTTTGTTGAAACTCCTGTAATGGTACAGCCCTTAAGGACAGGTCAGAAGGCTTATAGACTGTTGAATGTGTGACAAAGAGGCCATAAAGAATCTGGTCAGATGTAGCTAATTAAAGGTAAATGAAGGACAGCTGCTTTTTATGTTTCCAGCACATCTTTGATCTGCTCTACCCCTCAGACCTCTGTGGACAAGGTAGTTAAATACAAACTAGGAGGCCTATTTTAAAGACATTAAAGCCCTCCGGGGCAATCGAGTGACAGTCCAAGCAGCCATAAGCTGTTTGCTTTATTCATTAGAGAACTTTAAATGTGTCAAGAAATAGAATAATGTCCATGCTCTTAGATCAGCATTAGCAATGAAGATTACAACAGCTCTGGGACATATGAATGGGTAAACTTCTTATGAAAACAAGTTTATTGAGAAGCATTTTACTATAACGGCAAAGAAAATATAGGTTACACATTTTCATTGCAGGAATATTGATTCAATATGCAATATCTAAAGCTGTAGTGACACAAACATCATGTAACCCAGTACTGACCTCAGTGGTCCCATCAATCATGTTTTAAAAAACTTTCTTTTCAGACACACGTGATGGAAAGAATATGTCATACGTGAACAACACAATAGCACATAATACTTGCTGAAGAATTTCTTGAGAATTTACACAATATATAGCTTTCCACTTGTGTCTAGAGACTAAAATACTTAAGTTTGTAAATTCCAAGTGTTTATTTTATAAGTCGAAGCTATAATGTCAATACAACATCAGTAAAAGATGTAGAACGACTAAGTAATGAAAAAAAAATCAGCTAGCTATATAAACAACTCTTTATTGCTAGTCATTTTGGAAGAAGTGACTGCTCAGTGAGTCCAACTCAGTATATTATTTGAAAATTGTTTGATCTCTGAGGGTTTTTATTAGTATTTTGTAAATAGGATTTGGAATGGAAATTAAGGTGAAGCTGATTTCTGTAACTTTCTAAATGGTAAATTCTGGACATACATGGCATATTGCCTCATTAATATTAAAAAACTTAGAGAAAATATTTGCTTTTTTATGTTGTGTGCTATGTTTTCCTCCATTATTTTTTGTGTCAGTACCTAAATGTTGCATTGTTTGACTGCATAATTAAATTCTCTGTGGTGTTCAGACCCACTGGAACAACTCTGGTATTTTAAAATCAAGGTGTGAAAAATCAGAATGGCCATGTCAGCTGCCTTTTTGACTGTACCATAAATGCAAATTTCATATACCTTACCATTCAAAGTACTGTATGCTATCGGATTTTGGAAGAACCTTTCTTTCAAAGAGTTCTAGATGTAGTAGGAGATCCTCTGTGACTAGCCACTGATTTTTCCTGAGTGATTTGACATTTGCCCCTGGTTTTGCTATAGATGTATTTAACTATACATCAGTTAAAACTAACTTGATCATCTAAGTTTTCATAGATTTGTCTAAGAGCAGATATGTAAGTCTTTCTGCAGTCGAGTCACAGACATGAGGTTCATCAAGTTGATAGATCTGTGGACCAAGAATTTAATTTTTTCATTTGAAATTAAGCAGCAAATAAAAAATTCAAATTAAGCTTAAAGATGGCCTTTGTTTTTACTTGGCAAATGTAAATAACCATTGAGCAGTTTAATTTAAACCACATTAAAAGTTTCAGGGAGCTGTATTCTAGGCAACAGTAACTATAAAGTCGTGGTTATTGCTGGCAGCATGAGCATGATATACTGATTTGGCTGATTATGCCAAAAACATGAAAAGCAAATAATGAATAAATTTGTGCTAAATTTAGATTAGCAAAATTTGCATGCATACTTAAAACATTAAAGCCAGATATTTTACCCAGAGACAAGAAATACATTGATAAATTATTACAGAATTCTGCTAAATATAAAATAGCTACATATTGATTCAATAGCTGTGCTTTTCTCTGGTATATCTACACCTGTTGCACTCACATTGAATATACATTTATCAGCTTGGCTGTGTGTTAGACTGAAAAAAAAAAAGTAGCCCATAATATGGTAGAACTACTGTAAAAAGAAATACAATGGCTTGATAGGACGATTTATCTTCAATTTAAAGATTCAATAAAAATAAAGCAAAAAATGGAAAACTAAATTAGAAGAATTTTTTTTTTATACAACCTTTTTCATTTTTTTCCAAAGTACCTGGGACATCAAGACAAACATTAAGACTTTCACAATATGTTCTGTATTGATAAATGCTGCATTGCAAATGTTGACTTATACTACAATAACCTCTCAGTATTTGTATTATCACAAGGTGAAATTTGCCCTTTCAAAGGCTATAAAGGTTTATGCATGTGTGCCCAGGTGTAATCAGAACTTAGGTTTGAGTATCTTCTATTCATGACATGATTATTCAAGAACTATTCCATTTTGTGTCTCTATTCATTTAACTGCTGCAACTCAATTTTAAAAAAAAAAAAATAATTCCTTTTCTCTAATATTTACAATTGAACTGAACAGTTTACCATCTGGTAATAATAATAATGTTTTCTTTAGCTGGGCAGGGGGCACTGAAAACATGCAGATACCGGGTACGTAGTGTCAGCACCAGAGACAAGTAGTTTGAACTATCTGAAATGAGTACTGAGCATGAGCACATCTCTAGCTAGGTCTGTGGATTGGGACTTGGGACGCTGAGCAAGAACCAGTCTAGATGATATGCTGCCTGAAATGCTCATTTGTGGCAGGTCCTCTCTTGCCACATATCCAGGGTGGGATTCTCCAGCACTTGAGTAACATTTACTTGAAACCTTGAAGATTAAAATGCTAGTCTGCTCTATGATGAAGGAGCCATTATGAATTCAACACAAGTTGATTTGCTTTTGTGGAGAGAGCTCCAAGAACACTGATCACTTTCAGCACAAATGTTACAGGCCACACATCAGAAATTTCCATCTGCTGCTGAAGTCTGGGGGATTTTTGAAAGCTAGATAATCACTGTTCCCAACCCTGCTGTTCTTCAGTTTCCAGATAATAATGTTACACTGACAGGTTGCATCTATTAAGGAATACTGTTACCTAATAAGATCTTGAGTATGACCCAGCTCCTCCTGTAGGCATGCGAAAGCCTTCTTCTAAAATGCATTAGGTAACGATGGTAAACCAAGCTCTCCTCCTGGGGTTAATTGTGATCAGCTAACACATTTTTAAGCACAGACATGCTTGTCCACACCAAGGGAAAAATCATATTCAACATCTTGTTTAATTAGCATGTTTTCTAGTATATTTTCTCAGTGTAGACAAGGTCTCTAAGGAAGAATGACTCATGAATGCAGCATTGCCATTATGGAGTACTTTTTGGAGTAACTTTCTATTGCTCCACTTTTTCTAAGGAAAGCATTGATTTGACTCATTACCTAACAGGTTAATTAATGTTTGTGAGGAGCTCCAGGGTACCGTTAGTTAATCCCATACCACATCGCTAAATAGAATCCTGGGCAACAGTTAAAATAAGTGTCACTTTCTTAAGTGAAGGCTAATATGTAGATCTTTTCCAGCATAGTCCATGCATACTGCTGTATAGTTTTCCTTGGAGCCTACTTGACACATACTACAATTGAGACTACTATATACTACAATATGTGACTGTCTCCCTAGGAAAGGGGTGAGCCTTGTCAGCCCCATGTATCGCAGTGGACCTGGCATTTTGTGGACTTTTCTGAGGGACGTGTACCCTTACACAACAGCTAAAAGCTTTATGTATCTGTGAAGATGGAGTGGGACAGCAGGCCAATAAAAATTAGTCTGTGTAGAATTGACTGTGGGGATACTTTTTTCCAGGCATTGATTATTCTTCAAATAGCACTATTAAAATCAGGAAGAGGTTCTGTGCTTCATCTTGTCAAATAAAGTATTTTCGCCAACACACAAGCAGATTTAAGAGGAATTTGCCATTGTTTTCATTAGGATACAAAGATCAACATAAGATTCTTTCTGTCAGACATATATTCTCCAAAGGAAATACATAGTATGTATAAAATATTTATGATCATTTCTTACATTGTAACTATATCTATGTAAAAGCCAAAATAAATACCAACTGTTCCAGCTATACAATATTCAGTGCCTGATGTGTTTATTGCCACATTTTCTATGACCAGTCTCCTCTCTGTTGTGTTTCTCCAGTGACTGTGTTATTCCAGGGAAATGAGTAACACAAGGGGAGGAGGGTGCATAATGACTTCTGCGCTGTAGGGGGTTGTCCGAACTAACACATGGATCATGCTCTTGAATCTGTGTTGGAATCTGTGTTCAGGGTGTATTTTGCAGAAAACATGTAGAGGGTGAGCTACTCGGGTTTCTTTGAAAGACAAATCAGTGTGTCACAGGCACCTGACTCTTCGCAGTTCATTATCTTTGAGGGTCAGAGAAGAGCTGAAGACAAGAATTTGTCTCCTAAGGAGGACCAAAGCCATAACAATTCTATTTTCTATCTGTGCTATTTAGCAAGTACTGTGATCTAAATTTCATTCTGTTTCAGACAAAGTATGGAAACGCTTGGGGATGTGAGGAGAGTGATAATCCCATGCTGCTGAAATCTCAAGCTTTCACTTTTTCCCAGATGGATAATTAGAGCACATTTTAAACAGAGTTATAGCGTTTTTAGGCCGTGTTGTATGATTATTGATACAAGATTTGTGCATGTGGTGGAACCGAGCAACAAGGAGACAAGGAACTCAAAATAGCCACCAGTCACCAAAATGTTTGCATTGAACAGATGTGTGTGAAGACTGCCAGTTTGAAATTTTAATTGTGAATCTTGAAATATAATCCATAATGGGAAACAATTTAAAACCAGAAGATATTAGTAGGGAAACGGAAAATGCTTTACTGAGGAGGGTTGCTCTGCGGGTCAGCATTTTCAGTCATTTTATTCCCTCTATGGGCTCAGTTAATGAGCAGAATGTTTTACATAATAGAATTCTGGAGTCCCTTCTTGGTTGTAGATACTACACTTGTGTACACTTAGAGAATGTCAATGATGACAGCTGGTTATTTCTTTAAGACACAGATTTTGGTTATGCCTTGTTTTATGGTTAGTATCCAGTTTTCACGAGGAATGTTTTCCCACCCAGAAGACAACAAATGTTGAACTGACCTAGTAATTGTTCTTTGCTATATTTCCTTTGGGCTCTTATTCAGTTAGTTGGATCTGAGTTGTTTTAAACATAATTAGGGCATCATAAATCACTCTGGGTTAGTTCATATGTGACATCACCAAGGAGACCCAATGGGACAATTAGAATATGTTTTTGGACAATCTATCTGTAGCTATGTTAACTACTTTATCATGGAAGTAAAGTTTGTAAACAGTAGTCTTTACAGTGTGACAAGTTAAAATATATTGCACCCTGATATGGCTGTTCAGCAAATTAGATTTGCATAGTGCTAATTTAATTTGTCACAAAGCTGATGAACATTAGCTAAAGAAAGAGCAATATATTTTATTTTATTGAGCACATCTCAGAGTGCTTGTAATTTAGTAGGGCCACCACACTTTCTGGGCAGGCTATCAAGCAGGATGTTGTAATGATTTGCATGACTACTATAGTAGATGGAAAAATGTAGTTCGTGTTTGTAGCTGTTCCATTAGTGTCTTACACAGTGTGCTCTCCTTCGGTGCTCTTCACAGAGCTGTGTCATAATCCCAGCATCTTTTGAAGAATTCTGTCTGATGAAATCAAATAACCATATGCTGTTTAGAACCTAATACATAATTAAATGATGAGACAAAGGAAAGGCTGAAAAAGGCAGATAACCAATAGAATCCTGAAGTTATCAAAACAGACTTCTTGCCAAGGAGGTTGGAATCCATCTAATTCAGTTTCTGGAAAAATGCCTGAATTAAAAATTATCCTATGGGGAACAAAAAAAAAAAAAAAAAAAAAACCTGAACCAAATTCTGGCACTGTATGATTTTCTCCCAAAATAGACATTAATCCTGCAAAAAGAGAATAGGGTGAGCAAACCCTGGCCCCATGCTTGGCCCCCTACTGTAGGTTCTATCTGCCAAAACAAGATGGGATCCAAAGTGGGATCCAAAGTGTTGGGGAAGGGGGGAGAGGGAAAGAGAACTTGGAAAAAGAAGGTGGTTGGAAAGGAAAAAACTCAGGCTATGCCCCCTACCAGCATTTGACTACAGCTCCAATTGCAAAGCACCTGTTGGCGACTGTTGGAATAGTTTATAGGTTCTGGGACAGAATCAGGATAGAAAACTTATGGTCTATGTTCCCTTATGTGACATGTGATTTGGGCTTATTTTAGTAAAATGGAAGTAACTCCTGGGCAATAATTACAGCAATAAATATACCTGTTCAGAAATAAGGACAACTTTTGCTTTCTAGAAATAATATAACAAATATTAAATTGCATAATTTTTATTGACTTTCCTTAGTACTAATATTAATATTCTTCGATATCACCTATGTTGTCTTCCTTTTATCCAGAACTGAAAAACAAAACAGTGTTGCATGGAGTGGAATGAAAATACAGCAAAATGATGGCCATAAATATTATCTCATTCAAACACAGTGACAGGAAGCTGATAGTAGGGGGTCATCTGGTGAGTTTTGAGTTTTGCAAGCTTAATGCATTAGAGTGGAATGATAGAAAAGTAAGGAAATTTTATGAGTTAAATTAGAACTCTCAGCAAACATTTTATGTCAAAAATCCAGTGTGTCACTAATATTTATGGAGACTCCTGTTCAAATACATTTCATTGAGAATTTTAGCATTACTGTTTATGTCCTACTTTTGTTACTAAGTTCAGAAATTGCTTATAAAAATCTTTTGCAACCCTTTGTTGTTATAATAATAGATTCTTCTCCTTAAGAGAATTACATAACAATTCTCAATAATATATCTATGTGATATATGAAGTATATCAAGCAGAAAACAAGCAGGTATTTTAAATATATATAGGCTGAATTAAAAACCTTATTGCATTTATTGACTATAATGAGAATCTTCCCTCTGCTAATGCTTTGGTTCAGTGTAAAAGGCTTACTTAGATAAGCACCTGTATTACTCAGAAAATGTGTATAAAGTTGGAATAGAAAGTTGATAATGTCTTGGAATTTAATCCTTTGTTATATATGCTTAAAAAAACCCACAGTTTCCCTGTTGCACTTGAAACTCTAAACTTATTAGTTCTAAAATAATTGAATCTTTAATCCTTCCTTAAATTTGCATTCAGTAATGAAAAACAGAACTCAAATTTCTGATGCTGCAGTGGATGCTACCCAGGCAGAATGTGATTCCTTCATGAAGCCCATCAAGAGTCTCTCCATCAAGTCCGCCAAAAAATATGGCCAAAATGCAAATTCTGTTAGTTCAGTAGTTGGTGTATGGAACATTTCAAAATGAGATTTTCACTATGTGCTAATTTCTTTGCCTTGCTTAGAAAGAGAAAATAGTTGAGCAGTGTAGCACGTAATAAAATGTCTGGTATGAGAGGCTGTTGCCTTTAGTGATGCCTAAATGAGCTCAGCCATATTCTATGCTATTAAATAATAGGACAAAATCTGGACCTTAAGACAGTGACGTCTGAACCAGGAGAGCATCTGGTGGAACACAGGCATGTGCTTAATTTCAGGAGGACTGCATGGTATGTTTAAAGAAAGGAATTTGCAGATATTTTAACTTGAATAAGAATGCCTTCCTAGATCAAGATTTTTTAGAAGCTGACCCATGAATCACCAATGAAACACATTCTGTATTACAAAAGCTTTGTAATTTTTTTTTGCTATAATAATAAATAAATTAAATAGGTGCATTCAAACATTATAGTAAGTAGAGTCTTCACAAACTGTTTTTGCATGTTTCAGCATTAAATTTATTACCCTGGATAAAAAGAGGCTGTGGATGCTTAAGAGTCTTAATAAACCAGGACACAGGAAGTTCAAAAACATGATAATCTAGTATCTTGGACATACACATATGTATTGTCTCAGCATTTCAAAATCCTTTAAAATTTGTGTAGCTGTTTTATTATGTCTACATGTTGAAAGATCTCAAAACACTTTTATTGTGATCCTAATAAATACATCTTTTTTATTGCATGTTTGCTGTTTGGAATGAGGGTGATATATGAAAGGGACAGAGGAATAATCAAGACTAGAAAATCTAAGCAAATAATGAGAAGCTCTGAAAGTTATCCCTTGGCTATGTATGCTGGGGAGCAGGGGCAAAGTATGGGTGGTAAACTTCTGGATTTTTTGTGAGGTGTCAGGTGGGTGGAAAAAATAACAGAACCAAGTTTGAAGCCGATGGTGGCAGGTGTATTTGGGATCTTCACTCTTGGAATTCCCCTCTTGCTATTCAAACCCTCTGTTCTCAGACATGGAAAGTCCCCAGAGCGTGAATTTTAGTGTTCATGGTGAGCAGTATAGAGCAGGAAGGGGAAAAGCCAGGACTACATGTCAGCATCAGCACAGAGCAAGACCAGATGAAGAACCAGTAAGGCTTCAGCTCAGCCAGCTCAGGAATCTGCTGTCATCTTCACATCAAGTTTGCCTGAGCTCCCAGTGCTGTTTTGCATAATAGCAGTGTCCTTAGGGATTTGTCTTGCATGACAAAGAAGCCAGTGCCAACCTGAACTCTCTTCCTTCACTGCTTTCAGCAGGACAATGTATTTATCAAGCCATCAAATACTTCCACTATTCTTAAGTCAGAAAACCAAGCAAAATCTATGACTAAATCGGTCACACAGTTTAAGTCCTCACTTTCCCCACTATAACGAGCAACTAGCACCATTTACTGTCTAAAATCTGTGACAGATCCAATATACTACAGAAGAATATGTTTAATATCTGGGGTATGTAAGAACTGTATCATCAATGATACCTTTAGGTTTTTACTTTAGATTTCAAACTTAAAAAAAAAAATAATGGAGTAAACGAAAATGAAACTACTATTGGTGCAAATATTTATGAGGCCTTTTTTTTTATTATTATTTTATAGGTCTTGTAGAAATTTGCCTGATGCATCCCCTTGATGTAGTGAAAACAAGGTAAGATTCTGCTTGAACAGGTTTTGTTGACACTGGAAGATATCCAAATTAGGAGCTGTCAAAAAATAAAATGCTAGACCTTCTCCAAGTAAGGTAACTTGTACCTTTAATGGCATTTATATTTACTTACCTGTATCTACCGCATTTGACAGGTGGAATTTGAATAGCATGACACATTTCTGATTAGAGGTCATCTAAAGGTGTTAAATCTGTTTTATGACATGTATTTTAATTTTGTAAGAAAATCCTATAACATGAAGAGGGTTATAGTTAAATCGCTTACTTTATGTATTATAGAATCATACAATGGTTTGGCTTGGAATGACTTAAAGATCATCTAGTTCCAGTTCCCCTGCCAAGGGCAGTGACACCTTCCACTGCAGTAACACTTTTATATGGAATTGGGAAATACTGTATTGCCTCCACAATAATTTTCACAGATTTTTGAGACCTAATAAAATAATAAGGTGTTCCATATTCTCCCTAAGTAATTTCATGCTTTTATCTTTTTTTGATCTTTTTATCTGTCTCTATTTTCTTTTCTGAATATTTGTGCTTATGTGAGTATAAATGATTAAGTGACCTGGAAAATGTGGTCAAATAAGATTTTTTCAATGTTATATTGAGTTGGAGAAAGAATAGCTGTGCTTCTAGTTTCTTGAATATCTTTGCTTTTCTATGCTTTTTAGTTTTCATATCAATTAATAGGTGAGTATGAAAAGCAAAAGAGAATGCAGAAGCATACAGTAAGGAGAAAACCTTTCATGCCATGTGTGTTACATACAATGCAAATAATCACCCTATACTGCTCCTGGAGCTCTAAGTCTCAGTCATACAGTCAGAAAAGCTTCATTGAGAGATAAAGTAGCCCCAAACAAATGATGAGTACAGCTGTGGTCTCTGGAATATGCATGAAGCAGTCAATGAAGACTTGAGACTCTAGTTCCAGTTACCCAACATGTGGGCTTGTTGCAGATGTATTTTTAGCTTCTGTTTAAATATGTTCTGGGCATTGCCTAAGACCTTGAGATACGCTTTTCTGCAGCTTGCATTTTGTAGGAGACCACCTGTCTATGGTCATTGCCTAGCACCAGGGGACATTAATTTAGGTTTCATCCATGTTACCTGCTGCTGGAATGCTGTAGGTACTCCTCGGGGCCTGGAGTTTGAGCAGGCAATTCTTCTGTATGCTTTCATAGTAAGGTATGTGTTGATTCATACAGGGAAAATAGACCTGATAGTTTCATAGAATCATAGAATGGTTAGAGTTGGAAGGGACCTTGAAGATCATTGATTTCCAACCCCGCTGCCATGGGCAAGGACACCTCCCACTAGGGCAGATTTCTCAAAGCCCCATCAAGCCTGGCCTTTCAAAGGTCCTCTTTGCTCTTCCAAGTACCACTGAGACCATGCTGTTATAACAAGATTTACATAAAAAGATGAAAATTAAAGACTTGGAAGCAGCAGAGTTCAAGCAAAGCAAATACAAGACCAAATTTAAAAAAACACAATGCAACTGTTTTGCTGTGCTGTCATGTGGTCCTCATCAGATGTGCTTTAGTGACTTAATTTTGGCAGGTCGTGCTATAACTCACCTATAGCTCTCAAGCTTTTGGTTTTACCTTACTGTTTTCCCCTTTGTACTAAACCAGGAGTCACGTTCTTGTGTAGTATAAATGCAACAACGGTGATTTACTTCTTACGTCTTTGGTGCCTTTGATGTTGTTATTCACATCCTCAAGGCCCTAGTCTTGGTTGAAAGAACTTAATACATATGCTTGGAATCACTCGTGATTTAGAACATGCCACATATATCATAAAAAGCATTAATTGCACATCTCTTATGATAAACTGGCAATCAACAGATGTAATTTCAGCTTTCTGATAGAAACCATGCACGGAGAATACAAGGACAGAATTTCCCATTTCTATTCCAGATTTTACTGGTGTTGTCATGCTTTTAGTAGTGTAAATGCTAATCAGATCTGAGGTCCAGAAATGAAAAGCATTAAAGAGTGTACAGTGGTGTATTTAAAAAATATTTTAAAATAACATAAAAATTAGGAACCCTTTAAATTTGAAGCGTGAGTCCATAAACAGTGGGATTAAAAAAGAAAGCAGAAAAAAAAAGAAAAAATGTTCAAGAGAAATCAGATTATGGATCACGGTGAAACTAAGGTCTGAATCAAGTAAAAAAGTCATTAAGCAAATTTCTTCGTCTGAAGAAACTTCAAGTAAAGTTGCATTAACTCCATTCTTCCATTAAGTTAACTACAACTCTTAGTAGAAGTGGGCAGCACACAGTGATAGTTTATCAGAGATGTATTTTCAGATGTACTCAGAGATATTACACAGATTTTAGTACTTGGAAATACTTTCATTTTTATAGTCAATGACAAAACTAAGACTAGAATATCCTTTGATCTCATCTGCCATTCCATTCTATGTTCTAACATTATGCCACTTCCTTTCATTTTGTAATGGTCCAAATTTACTATAGCAGATTAATTCTTTGATGGCCTTGAAGAAGTGCAAATGAAACAATATTTTTCATTCTGAACTTTGGATTTAGACCTTTTCCAATATATTTTTGTGTACTTTATTCCTTTGTTGCAGTGTTTCTAAATACTACAGTTCATTTACTCTTTTCTAACATGGTATTGATAATCTGTCATTTCCTAATCCCTTCCAGTTATTACAGCTTTGGTGGTTTGTTTGTTGTTTTTTGTTTTTTTTTTTTCCTTTATGGTTAGGTGAAAGGATGTATAAAAGCAGCATTTGTTGCTTAATTTTTATGGTGTTTTGTGTTTCTTGCCTTTTTGCTATGAAGTGTTTGTTTGGTGGAAAGAGTCCCTTGGCCTTTTCAAATTAGTGGAGTTGTATTTGATCTGTGAGCGCTCTGAAGGACTTTAGGGAAGATGCCAAAGGCTCACATCTACTGGACTGGTGGTTCAGCATCTTTGCTTCATTGATTTTTTTCCATGTGTTTGCTTTTAATAAAAAATTGGAAAAAAGAAAGATCCTGTCAGAGATTATTTTGAAACGTTGGAAAATGGTTTGGCTCTTTTGTGACAACATTTTGCAATGTCTTTTTGTGTTTAGTAATTTTCTATTATTCTACAGTAACAATGCTAGACTTGTTTATCTCCTCCCATCAAGGCTGGAACAATATATATATGTATAGATATATAAAAATCCATGTTTATAAACTATAGACAAGCCACATGCTTAATGAAATGGTTTTTTGCTAAATGTACATTTGAAAACAATTTTATTTCATTATCTATTAGAACACCAAATATCATTATTTTAAGAAATTCATGACAGCAAACTCACTATATGGAGATAACTATGATCCATTGTTTGAGCTCTGTGAATCCCACTTACTCTATGAAATAGAGCTGTTTTCTCAATTACAAGATATAGTGGTATATTTTCTGATGAGAGACTATTTTTAAAATTGTGCTAAGCTTTTAATGTCTCAGTATAACAGAGACTCTGCTAGCTGTGTTATTTATCAGTTACCCTTATGATTAATTTAGCCATCTGTAGATTAAATAAAGTACTGGTTTCTGTTCTTGCCCTCCTAAACACGAGTTTTACAGAATTTGGTAAGAGTTTATGTGCATGCCTATATATAAGCAGGGAGAGCAGCAACAAGTAACAGCTTTCTGGTACAGACGCAATCAAGACATGGAAAGTCTATTACTTCATTAGGAAACCTAGATAACCTTTCTTTGCTGAAAAGTGAGAAGAAAAGTGTCTTAGTCTGGATAAAGAATTGGTTTTGCTTATTTTGGACCTTTTTGGGGGGTTTAAGAAGAATGAAGGATATAATGTCATTTTCATCCACCATACTTACCAAAGATTACAAAAGATCACGTTAGATCATGATAGATAGACAGGACAAAACATTAGATTAGATATTAATTTAAAAGTTAAAATAATATAGTGCTTTTCCAACTAGAGTTTATTTTTATTGTCCTAGTGGCATGTTTTGGCTTAAACAAATGTACAAAACTCTGAACTTAATAATGTTTTATTGTTGGAAAAATGAATACTTGTGCAACAGTTCACAGGTGTCATTGGTGAGTGAAAGGGAGAGAATTACAGGGAGTTGTGTGAAGTCAAGGGAAAGCTAATGCTTGCAGGATCATTCAAGCAAGCATTACTGACAAGTGGATGTTACTGTGGTCTGTTTGATGGCTCCAGTTATGTTTTGATTTAGTCCTATAGCCTTGAACAGCTCGAGTTTTCAGGTAAAAAACCTGTTGTGTTTTTTTTTTTTTTAATTTCCCTACTACTGGGTTACTGCCATAAAACTGACACTTTCAGGAGCTTGATAACTTCTGAGCTACATGTGCTAACATATAATTTTCCTTGTTATTACATTCTAACACCTCAAAAAATATATGCAATCAAGAGTGACATTGCAGAATTAGAACTACGACTAGAAATAAATTTTGGCTAATATTTCCTCAGGTTTATAAGTTTATTACATCTACACGTGCTTTCTCGTTTTCATTGTGTATCACCAGTATTTATACAGCTGAATTTCAGTGATTCCAGTGTTCTTGAAAACAAATTTCAATGTTGCCTGAGCAAGTATTCATACACACTGTGAAACATGTATTGAAGTAGAAATAGTCATTTTGGATGTGACTTGGTATTGCGTAGTTAGAAAATGGAAACCATACTTTGTCACTTTTGTTAAAGATTGTCTACATGACAGAATTAATAGAAAAGAAAATAAAAAAGAAGTGTATGATTAAGTCCTTTCAAATAATAGAGAAAAAATAACAAGACATCACCAAAAACATTCAAATGCATAACATGTCTGAAAAGATTTGTGTCTGAAACTCCTGTGAACAGGAAAAATGTTATGTGGATTAGATGAATCATTTACTTATCTCTTTGATTTTGGCAGTAATTTGACATCACTATATGTCTTGAGACAAATATTTGAAAGAAAGATGGTTTCTCTCATGTCAAACTAATACAAAATTGTGCTCCAGATCTGTGTTGACTTCAGTGGACTTCATACCACTTGAGGATTAAGGTTTTTTTACTTCCAGACAATGTATTCAAAGAGTGGTAAATGTTACCACAAGCCAACCACCATCTAAAGAACTTGGAGAAAATCTAGTTTATTGTTTTATCAGGAGATTCATCAGGGTAACTTGTATCCTAACAAATTAAACACATATTCAACAGGCAGTATTTTAATACTTCTCTGGTTAATTCAAATAATGACAGTTCCAGCTGACTTCAATTTTTTTTTTTTTTGTTTTTTATTTAAACAAGTTCTTCTATTTCCAGACATAACTTCATAACACAACCTCACATTGGAATGGGTGTGCTATTTGGAAATCAATGGCTAAGAGAGACCCAGGAGGCACTCTTTCAAAAGTATTTACTTTTATTTATCAGGAGAACACATTAATAAGTATAGCTTGTTTTCCTGATTGACCTATTTGACCTCCCTGTTCTTTTTTCTTAAAGTTGTTTCTCACCTTTGGCACAGTCTGGGGAAGTTGCAGTCCACGTTGCTTCTACTTTAACACCTTTTTATACAGTTTGGTGTTAGATCAGAATCTTCAGGTGAACTAGATTTCCATCTGATGTGTGATCCAGAATATCGGCATTAAAAACATGAAGCAAATAATACACCTTAGAAACACTGGAGAAAGTTTTCATGTAGTCATGATAGAGATTTTAGGGTTTGCCACTCTTTCTGCAAAATTCTAAACCAACATCATGGATCTAAAGCCCCAAATTTAGAAAATAATTTAGGATCTAAGTCCAGATTTGGACTCTGCATTACAGACCCATTTCTACTTAGCAACTGTTCTGCCGATTTGTGTGCATATTTATCCATTTTGTTCCTTTGTTCCAATTCTGTCATTTTGGTCTTATTAAAAAAGTTCAGCTTACTACATGTGTTTCCGATCTCATTCCATCTGTTGTTTTGCAAGAGCTACTTCCTTTATATCATTAATTCCTCTTTGATTTCTGGTCTTTTTTGTTTGAGTGAGCAGTAGTGGAGCCTGTTTCTGAAAAATGCTGGTTTAAGGAAGTGTTCATTGTCCTTGAACAATGTTACCATTTCCAAATGACCATAGCTCACTTGGTTTGCATCAGGCCATGTTAAGTTCATGTTACTTGATGCAAACTGCTCTAGTTACATTCATAACAGTTTTAAGCAGAAAATAATCTTCCTGTCCTGGGAAAATTATCACGATACCAGAAAATTCTGTAGTGGAATGAACAGTTGAACTCTCAGAAAACTGTTAGGAAAACAATGGTGTTTGGCCAATGAAACTCTTCGTTTAATTCATTTTGAAATTTTGGAAGTTTTCACTTCCCCTTTTTTTTTTTGTTTTCTTTCTTTTCAACTACTTTTAAGTAATTTTGAACTAAGAAAGTTTGGGTTTGAAAATGTAGAGGACAACATCCATTGTCATCTTAAAGAAGCATATAAAAATGTATTGGAACATATAAAAATGTTTTTGCTTTTTTTTCGTTTTGAGGGAAAGAAGTCTAATAAAAATAATCCCTGACCAACTCATGTCCTTATTTCAAGCAAATGTTAAGGCTTTTCTCTGGGATTAGTTTTACTTGATTTATCAGTGACCTTTGGCACAATTGTTCATAGGGTTTCTGTGCATATTGTAGTTTATACTCTGGTTTTGGCATTTGAATTTCAGCATTTAAATACTTTGAATATTTCCTTACAGATCCAAGTTTTGTATAAGACCTTATCTCAAATTTACAATAATTTGGATGTGGATGTGATGCAGAGCTTTGCAACTTGCCCTTTGTTTCCCTTCTATGTATAATCTGTTAGGAATTGGTGAGGGTGCACAGGCTTATAGTTCCTGCTAGATATACAATTCCAATTTAAATCCTTCCCTGAATTAAAGCACAATATTAATGTGCACTGTTAAACAGATGCTCTGGTTTGCTGTGCTGCTTAAAGTGATTTTGGTTCTGAGAGGGGTTCCTATATATTCATAGGCATACCATATGTATGTTTTATAGAGAGTGTCAAGATCCTTTGGGATAAAAGGAACCGTATATATGCAGCTTCATCATCTTCTCATGTAATACTGTGTTATTTGTGATCAAATAGCAGAACTGCTTAATAATATCTCTATTTTAAATCAATGTAGATATTTGTAAAAAATATGATATATATTGTTTCTTAACTTTAGAATAATAGTATCCCTTATTTGATACATCATCAAATCAGGATGCCAGAGGTCTCTTTTTTTCCTAAGCTTTTCCTTAATTTCAGTTAAGCATTCTACCGTTTAGTCTGGGCTTTTTTTGTCAATAGTAGGTGCTTTCTTACACAAAAGAAATACCATAAAATACAATTCCCTTTTGACAGCATGGCATAAGGATACCATACTTTGGGTTACATGCCATCTGTGCCATTCACTGGCCATACCAAAACTACTCTCAGTTTCTTGAGTCACTCCAGAGCTGTAAAAACCTGGAATTTCTGATACCCACCAAATTAACCACATCCATCTTCAGCCTACTCAAGATCGAACAACAATATTTATTTCACATTTAAATAATCCGTTCCTTGTTTCTTTTAAGTCCAGTACATGCAGAAGGTGTGTTTTGGGTTTCTGGAAAGAAGCTGAGTCAAAGATAACTGAAGTGGCCTTAGTCCTCCTCAAAATGCAGCATATTATTTTGTTTGAGATTTTTGTTTTGGTGCATCTTTCCATATGTCCTTTTACATACCCCAAGCACAGCTCTATCTTGTAGGACTATTACAGATGATTCCTTGTGCAGCTGATCTGATGAATAAATGGAAATCATGCTAAAAGACATATTGAGTATATCCAACCTGCTAGTATCAGTCCATTTCATTGTGGGCATTTGCAAAATGTAAGCATGCATTTGTTCTCTTAATAATTTTGTGCTTGTTGTTTTGTTTTTCCTTCAATTAAGTCAATGAGCTAAAATGGTTTCTTTCAGTTCCCTTTAATTTTCATTTTGCTTTCATTCTAATACCCTGGCGCAATATTCTTTCTGTGTTTGGATTTCCAGTGCTTACAAAGTTCATGTAAACATTTCCTGGCAACTACGTGGGCAGAACTTGTAATATGACAAGACCCTGAGGGTTTGCCTTCTATAATCTGCATCTATATATTTACATGTTTTAAAAATAAATGTACACAGACATATTTGGTTGTACTTGTACAGCATTACAGCATCTTCCTTGATAGAGAAAGTGAAGTTTCTTCATGTTTAAATCCTCTAACACTGGAAAACCTGCAGTTGATTAGCTGTGTCCTCATGATGCAGTTGTGAGAGGGTGGTGTGGACTGTATTTTGTGATTTCCTGGGCTCCACATCATGCATTCACAGTTTAAATCCAAGAGAGCTATGAATTTTCCTTCCTTGTGTTTTTATCTAAATTTTATGAAAATATTTCCCTTCATAATATGAGGTTACAAATAACCCTCATCTAGATAGAATAGACAAATGTGACAAAAGAGCTCCAAAACTGTGATTATGGGCAAGAACCATGCCATGGCTTACAGATACGACAGAATAATTCTTTTTTCATTACACTGTCTGATGGGGAAAGGAAGAAAAGGGAAAGAATTTAGTACTAAATAACCTCTAAAGTATGCTCATTAGTGGCTATTTGTCTAGTTAGAACCTACTAAAGAAATAAGAGACAGTGTAGAAACCATGACTAAATCTTGATGACAAAAATGAAATTCAGTTTGAAATCTTTTGGATATGTGGGTCACCTGACTGATCTGGAAGAAGATAGCCATATTTCTATCGAAATTACCCTGTAGTATGATAGTGTGTACACGTGCTTTGTATTAAACACAGTAGATGTGTTTAGTTTTGTTGTCTAGATCCCCACAGCCTCAGGATATGCTATTGTATTGCTGTCAAAAAAAAAAAAAAAAAAAAAAAAAAAAAAAAAAAAAAAAAAATTTTTTAAACATTTTTNTGTTCCTTTTTTTTTTTTTTTTGTTACATAAACTGTCTCAGCACCACGTATGCTCTAATAGTGAGAAATAAATAAGGTTAAGAGTCTTAGCACTTGATGTAATGTGAACTATCCTGTACATCCTTTATGAATCTGATTTGTTTATTTTGGATATGGGAAATCTAATTGCCTCTTCATCTGATAGTTCATACCAGTAAGGAGTGGTACCAGAACTGCTAGCATTTTATCCAGAGCTATACCAGGGGCAATTCAGACCACTTCAGTAGAGCACACACTTAAAATCAGAGTTCCCAAATGAGGTGTTTCAGTCTGTGTCCATCATATTGTGTCTCCTGCCACTGCTGTGCCAGCACTCAGAAATCCCCATCCTGGTGATGAGTTCAGCAGCCTCTACACTCTGCTCCTGTCCTCAATCCCTGCTTCCTTTAACCGCTTGGCCCCAAACCACAGCGTTTGTCCAGCCTATTTTAAAGTGTGCCGAGTGACAAGCTCCCTCTAACTCTCTTGGGAGGCTCCTGCATAGCCCAGTGCTTCTCACAGCCAGGAAGTATTTCCTAATGTTCATATAGTTCCATTATGCAGTTTCATTCCTAACAAATACCTATACCTCCTTTACCATACATTGTTCCCCTTTCCCTCTGTTTACTCCCCTTAGACACGGTTGATGCATGCTGTGCCCCCATTTTCTTTTTCCCAAGCTGTAATTAGTGTCAGATAATCAAAGCAGTACTTTAAATAATCTTTTCTCTATATCAATCCTGTTTTTAAAATATAATGAGTCAAGTGAAACCATGAGGGATAGAGTGGAATGAGAGCAAGAGCGGAAAGCAGAAAGTAGAGGGCTAGGAGGTGAGAAAGTACATGGGATTCTATTTACAAGAAAAATACATGCTGGAAATAAGTATTTAAAATGGGAATTGGGGAGTGGAAACGAACAGATGTTAGCACAGTTACAAAAGTAGTCTGGAGACAAAGAAATGGGATAGTTTTAAAAATGTATGCATTTTAAAGTAATATTTTAAATAAGGATTAAGCAGCTGGGAAAGGTTACATAGGCTACAACTTGGAGACATCTATGGTGTACATAAAATTTTTTAAAACAATCTAAGAAAGCAGCTGGGTGAGCTATTAGCAGATGTTAATGATTTGTCAGTGGTATAAACCATTAAGATCACATCCAGGGGTAGACCATGGTCATGCCTGATTTCTCCATGGACAGAAATTTTGCATTAGACCACTGTCATGCCTGATTTCTAACCATGGATGGAACATGTCTAAAATAAAACAAGCGAGGAAGCACTTTGTTTTAAAAAATAATAATAAAGTAGAAGGAAAAAACCCTATGTTTACTTCTAATAGTATTTGGTTACATAGCAGAATGAGTGGGAGATACTTTAAGTATAGAAAATCAGTATTTAATGTCTTCATTTACAATAAACAGATTTTTTTTTTACCTCTTTACATTTCTTTTTTTTTTTTTTTTTTGTTACTTGTATTTGAGCTAGCTTTTAGAAACTATGGATACGAGAGAATAAAGCTGTATATGTTGGAAGCACAATGTAACTGTAGCAATGCCAATAATTCTCTCAGAGAAGTTGGCCATTAATACTGTACTTAAGTATGTCCCTAAAATAACTGCATTAGGCCAGTAAGTGCCAAGTAAATCTATAAATAAACAAAAAGAGAGATAATATCTATATGAACTATGCTTTCTGTATGTTTTTTGAGCAGATGCATCAGTGTGTATTCTAGGTCTACAGGGGGTTTTGAGAAACAAGAGTCTTCATGTAGAGTAGGATGCAAGTAAAATACCATATCCAAAATAATCTTGGCACAATAGGACTGTCTTTTGAATTTATTTCTCAAGAGAGCAAAAAAAAGAAAAGCTGAAAACTAAGGAAATATTTGCAAGTTTTTAGCTGCTGCAATGTTGTAGTAAGCTGATGACTCCCTGGTGAGAAGGCAGCGGGTCAGATTGTGCTTTTACAACCCGAGTTGAGGCAGGGGCAGAGCTCAGCGGCACCAGCTGAAGAGCAGCACATAGAAGGGATTGTGCCTCAGAGGCGCTGTGACCTTTCCTGGTTTTCCCTTATCCCAGTAACAGATTGTTGATCCATAGCAGTACTAGCTTCTTGGAGCTATGAAAGTACTGCTATTCCTTACGCCTTTGTATCCATTTCCCTAAATCTGGAGCAGGGACAAAATAGTGCCTGAGTTCTCGCTGTGTACTGGCTGCCATATACAAGTCTGAAGTGGAATGCTTAGAAAGTGCTGCAAGTACATGACAGAAGGGAGATATACTTTTGAGCACTCCATGTGATACCATCCATCTAACATCCACCCAGGTGTAGCAACCTAAATCAAGATGGTTCCTCCCGGGAGGTACATTGGGTCCTTCGTTCCTTAGCATGTTAGTGAGCTGAATCAACTCAATGCAAGAATCAGACAGGTATCAGACAGTGCAAGGGAGAAAGGAGGACAAAAAAAAAATGAGAATTGGGCTGGGGAAGTGATTGTAGACAGCAACAGGTCTTTAAGCTATTCTGCCATCTCATGATGCTTTGCCCTGAGTGAGTCATCTACAAACTGGAAGGATCAAATTAAATAGTTCTGAAATTGCTAAACTGGAATACAAATTAGGAAAGAAAAAGCAAAAAAGGAAAAAAAACTTCTTTGACTTTTTTTTGTGTCTTGGAAAGAAGTGAAGGAAGGCATATTTCACTTGAAAATGTGGTTCCACAGCATTTTAAACTTTGGAATTACATTTGTTCCCTTACACTTGCATTGCCATACAGTAGCAGTGCAGCGGAAAACTGATCACCTAATCATTTTCTGGTTGGGTTTCTTTTTCACCAGCTTGGTTTCCTGAACTGATTCCTCACACGATTGTGCAACAGACAGTACCAGCACAAAGAAGGGGTGATCCTGACAGATCATCGGTAGCAGCCACCAAACTGTGTGCTAAAGGCGTGTGTGAAAGGCAGGTGTGTGTGAACTGTCATTATAGCGGAGTATGACATTACATGTACTCTGGTGAAAGGGTGATGTGACACTAGAGGAGTCCTGCTCACCGATTCCTTGCCACCCAACTCCCTGCTTTAATGTATGTACTATGTTCCCACTATTTCCCTTATGTTAGATCTAGCAATTGCAAAACTGCAGAGAAAGTTGATTCAGGTTGTTGATATACTAGAAAATTAAGCTATTAAAAATATTTGTTTTGTAGTGGTTGTATACTGTTAGATCACCTCTGTTGTAATGCAAACCTGCATCCTAGTCAAAGGTAAATGTGTATTTATTTTCTAATTCTCCAAGTTAAAGGTGATCTTATTTTTGTATGATTGCCGTTTTTTTATATCTTCTCTTAGAATATGAATTCCAGTTAGTATGGACAAAAGTATTCCTCTGAAGGTGTGTTGAGTTCCACCACAGGGGGAATAAAAATAATGCAAGAATGTTAGGTAGGTAAAAGACTTTCCTCATTTAGCCATTGAAAGACAAATTTTTGAATGATGAGCAATGCATTCTTTCCTTTTCATATTTCTTCTTTTTCTTGCCAAATTGGTTTATTCTCTGAACAATTTGACATTTCTAAATAGTGAAACAATTTACTATTCTATTGTTATACAGGTAATGCATTTTTACAATATATGGGACATATCTTAGGAAATTTGGGAATATAGCGAAATTTATTTTTCAGTTTCATGAGACAGGAAATTCTAATTTTGCAGTTCATTGCTGCTGCAAGGACAAGGTGCATATCTCCCTCACATAGAAAACAGTCTTCCTTACACAACTTGTAGACCTTATAGTTTCCCATGGGCCTATACAACATATCATCCTTGGAAAAGACTAATTAGTACAGTTTCTGATGAATTTGTGATTTGAATGAGCTTATTAGAAGGGTTCAGTGAGCATCAG
This sequence comes from Pedionomus torquatus, assembly GCA_013398155.1. Taxonomy (NCBI): domain Eukaryota; kingdom Metazoa; phylum Chordata; class Aves; order Charadriiformes; family Pedionomidae; genus Pedionomus; species Pedionomus torquatus. The sequence goes on along the minus strand of VZRU01011016.1, from coordinate 235,568 downwards.
AACCAGGCTGACATAGCTGCCTGTTGTAACAGGGTCTGAATTCACTGACTCAGACAGACCCTTTCATAACATGAAAAGCATCTCATCCTTTAGAAACAACATAATCCAAGAGAAAATCACACCTGGGGAACAAGGTTAATAGTACCGGATATCTTCAGCTGGCTCTGCTACAGAAACTTCTAGCCACAAAACCTTTCCCTGCTTGGCCAAAAAATATTTTGAGATCAATTAGATGCATTAATGATGCCATTTCAACTTCCTAATTTTAAAGCCTTTGTAGAAATTTAGCAGTCTTTAGAAATATTTAGGCTGTTAAAGAGGAAGGGCAAAATCTTCTTCTCGTCCTTTTATGCTACTCTGACAGCTCAAGGGACCTTGAGAGAGATTTTGGCACTGGAAAATTTTCTTAATGGAACACAAATCCTTAGGTGGTAGGTGGTATAGATGTGGATTAATGACTGCTTCACCTGTTCCTCACAAACTCTTATATGGGAATAGGTAATTCTGGAAAAAAGTCAATTATCAGAATGCCTTTTATAGTCCAGCTTTTTGTGGCTGCCAGGACAGACCCTTGTGACTAATAGGAATTCAGCATCAATTAGAACAACTCCCAGAGTTGTTATGTGTGCTGCAGCTACAACAGTTCCACTATTCTTGGCTAGCCTGAGTGCAGTGGAACTACACGAAACAGCTTTGAAAAGCTTGGCCCACAGTCCTTCCACCCATTTAATCACATTGCTTAAGGATAATGTAAACTTCAGTCTTGGGTGACAAATCATAAAACTGGTACAGCACAAGGCCAGTTTACAGGTGCTCGCAGTTGCACCCAATTTCAGTTGAGGTGAATAAATAGCCAGAAGCCTTTGGAGAGGGGTTATTTTGATATCTGCAGACAAGTTAGCTTATAAACAGTCTTGAAACACTGTGTTTGAAAGATTCCATATTTGAAAAATAGACTAGGATTTTTAGCCAGAGCATAATAAAAGAGAATAAGTAGAAATCTGGTCAGCTAAAGCTTTGACGAGTCATATTTCAGAAAGCAGAGACAAATACATTAGAAGAAAATATCTTTTGGTGATACATCAGTCACTAGAACTTTCAGTAAACTTTTCAGATTTCAAAATTACAATAGTACTGCTTTGGAAGACGGTGCAAAACTGCAGAAGTGATGCAGATTCTGAATGTTCTTTATAATTTGTATGTTTCAAACACTGTGCAAATATCTTTGCAACATTCCTAGGAACGCCATAGAGATTTTAATCTGCATTGAACAGAAAAAAGAGAGAATGGATGATGTGTATGACAGTCCAGATTTGGACTACTGCATCCAGCTTTGGAGTCCTCAGCACAAAGACAGGACCTGTTGGAGCAAGTCCAGAAGAAGGCCACAAAGACAATCAGAGGGGTGGAGCACCTCTCCTATGAAGCCAGGCCAAGAGACTTGGGGTTATTCATCCTGGAGAAGACTTCAGGTAGACCTCATAGCAGCCTTTCAGTATCTGAAGGGGGCTTACGATGTTGAGAGAGACTTTTCACAAGGGTGTGTGGTGGCTGGGTAAAGGGTAATAGCTTCAGACTGGAAAAGGATAGATTTAGATTAGACACTCAGGTGGTGGAATAGAATCATAGAATGGTTAGTGTTGGAAGGAACCTTAAAGATCATCAAGTTCCAACCCCAACGCCATGGCCAGGGACACCTTCCACTAGACCAGGTCGCTCAAAGCGCCATGCAGCCTTGCCTTGAACAATTCTAGGGATGGGGCATCCACAACTTCCCTGGGGAACCTGTTGCAGTGCCTCACCACCTCACAGTAAAGAAATTCTTCCTAATAACTAATCTAAATCTCCCCTCTTCCAATTTAAAATTGTTACCCTGTGTCCTATCACTACACTTCCTGATGAAAAGTCCCTCTCCAGCTCTTCTGTAGGCTCCCTTCAGATACTGGAGGCTGAGAGCTGGGTCTCCCCAGAGCCTTCTCTTCTCCAGGCTGAACAGCCCCAGCTCTCTCAGCCTGCCTTCATAGCAGAGATGCTGCAGCCCTCTGATCATCTTTGTGGCCCTCTGTTGGACCTGTTTCAACAGTTCTATGTCCTTTCTATGTTGAGGACTCTAGAGATGGACCCAGTACTCCAGGTGGGGTCTCACAAGTGCCAAATAGAAGAGGAGAATCACCTCCTGTGTCCTGCTGGTCATGCTTCTTTTGCTGCAGCTTCTTTTGATATCAGAAAGAAATTCTTTACTGTGAGGGTCACAAGGCACAGAAACAGTGTTTGCCCAGGGAACTTGTGGAGGCCTCATGCCTGAGAGTGTTCAAGGCTGGGCTGGAGGGGGCTTTGAGTGACCTGGTCTAGTGGAAGGTGTCCCTGCCCATGACAGGAAAGTTGGAACTAGATCTATAAGGTGCCTTCCAACCTAAACCCTTCTATGCTTCCATCATTCTATGAAACCAAAACAATTTCTCATAGTCAGTAGCAGAGCAAGGACTGAAATTCTCTCAGTCTCACACCTTCATCAGAGATTTCCTGAAGCATACTACGGTTACCAAAGATGTCCTGAAGAGAAGCCCTACCTGTTTCCTCCATCCTTCTGCCAGAGGTTACTGCCCCAGTAGCAGAAGTGTATCAGAAATTAAAAGTGTTGGCTCTTAAAGTACTACAGCTTACAGATGATCAAACTTATTTGACATTACTTCCAGTAAGGCTAAGACTGTGACCAAATACACCCGAGGAACAGTTCACTTTGTTCTTTCTGCTACAAAGTGGTCAGCCGGGGAAATGTGTTGGGACAGGTGAGTAAGAGCAATATACCCTTGATAATAATATTGTTAGGATCCATTCCAAAAAATCCTGTGTCTCAGAGTAATCAGATATGTGCACCCAGTGTTGGCGAATAATATGACGACACAGGAGTTTTTGGAAATTCAGGGTCATATATGTCCATGACTTTAAATAGATGAGAAAAAGTCAAACCTTTTTAAAGGACAATCTAACTAGGGCACTGCCACAAGACTGTGCAGCAACCTTCATACTCTAATGAGCAAAGAAATAGGGCTGGGATATATTTAGACGCTCTGCTCTGACTGTCTGCATGGGCTTGAGTTCATAACATGGAATATTTAAGCTAGGTTTTGTTAGAAAGTCAATGTTGAGAAATGTAAACTTTTGTATTTGTTGAAATTTTCCTCTAAATTAGCAAGTGTTTTTCAAAGTTAAATTTTTCCATAGCTGTCCACTTTATCAAGCTGGAATTTTTCTTTAACTTTGCTGTAAATGCACCATCACTATTAGTAAGTTATCTCAAAAAAAGGATCTGTAGAAACCGTTTGGAGGTGTATTATCTTATTCTGTTTCTCAGGTACGGTCTGTAATGTGGCTTAGTTCCCATTCAGAAACTTCTGACATGAGTTAGGCACATATGTCTATGCTGGAGGGGTCAAATTCAAAGAATGCTTCATTGATGTGCAAGTTCTATAGTGTCTGGGCAAATAATCAAAGGCAAAGTTTTGAATAAATAATTTCAGTGTGGTTATATTTCTTTTATCTGCAGTATTACTTTACAATATGGGCCTATGCATCAAAAATTCCTGGACTATCTGTAGAAGGAATACTTTATGTGCTTAATAATTACAAAAAATTGGGGAGAGCTGTGTGTGTGTAATCTACATACTATTTTTTCTGTCTGTCTTTTGTAATTCTGTTTTGTAGTATTATAGTCTTTATTTTCAGTAGTTTTCCATTCTACATCAGTGTGTTTTAGTACTTTTCTTCTGTGCTAAGCAAGTCAAGTGCAAGTACTTAGGAGCAGAGAATTTAATTGTATTTTCTGCTGTTATAAATACTTCTCTAATGCAAAAGAATTGCATCGACGTTTTAATATGCTGTCACTTTAAGATACTACATGAAGTGTGAACAGAGCACAGGCACTTTTAACAGGTGTCTCTAATTGTTAGTTTGTTTCTTAGAAATAGCCATAATGTAAAATTTGGTGAAACATGTAGATTCAAGGTGTTTGGAACCTGCAACATGCTAACCAGGTTTTCCTTTGGCTGCTGGTAAAAACAAATTGGAGTGTGTAATTGATTTTTTGTAAGTAAAGCTTTTATGTTTGCTTTGACTTCAAACTCCATCTTTTTCTTGTTATTTTTTGTCCCTTAGGAGGGATTGCAGCATGCGCTTTTAGAAAAAAAAAAAAAGAGCTTAGTGTATTCGTTTATTTTAGCAAATAGGATGTTTCTATTACTTTCAGATTTTGCCAGTCTGTAACTGCAGAAATAATCGTGGAAAGGGTGAAAGCCAGATCAATTACATTTTTTAAAAGTGTATTTTCATTAAATGTTCCAAGTGCCTGTTATGTTCAAAGGGAGTTCAAGATTGTCCTGTTCACAGAATAGTTGAAAAGACCCTTAAAAGAAACAGATCCATTCAGAAAAAAAATGTCTGCATTGTTGGGTGAAGTGTGCTTACTTTAAAAAATGGAGAAAGAAGAGCATCATCATGCATAGAATCTTTTCAAATTTTCAGTGGGATTGCTATGAGTTCCAAAAGTTGATACAAAAATATCTTTAAACAAAAGACCGGAATATAAATCTGGTAATAGAAATTAATACTGAATTTTGAAAAGAAAAAAAAAAAAAGCAAAAAAAAAAAAGCAACCAGTTTTGTTGCATAGCAAATTAATTATGAACATGCATCTTTTACAAAGTTTACTTAGTTAACGAGGTTTTATTATAAACAGTTATTCTTTTCCAATTTGGCAGAAAGCTAAACTGTGTAAGTTCTTCAAACATATATACTTAAGATTTAGTGAACATTTCAGGATCAAATGTTTCACTAATTTTGCAAATACATTTAGATTGATTGCAGAAAATTATGGAAGTCTATTTATTAGTTAAGCTGTAGTTAAAGTAAAGGAATTCTGATCAATTTGCTAAGAATTGCCTCCAGCTGTGCTGGTTTCCGCCATGTAGTTAAACAGAAGCTCACCATAGTTTGATCTATTTGTCCTCATTTTCATGGTCACTGAAGTAAAGTATGAGGGCTCAGCAGCAGTCATATGTTCCTTGAGTGTTCAGGTGCTAATCCAGAGGGTCAATCAAAAACTTCAGAGCCATTGGGTAAATAAATATTGTTATATATGTATTTCTGAAATTAATATAAATTAATATGTGCATCAATGATACATTTTAGTATCTGTAAAGAAGCCATGTAATAAATTCTTAATCCCAAGATAGAATGGACAGAGCAAACTCTGATATGGAATAGACAATAACCTTGTCATTGTCACACATAGCTAAGAAGTGAGAGAACCAGTTTGAATTCCTCCTTTCCTGAATCAGAAGTCAGACCCGGACTCGACCTTTGCAAAACCTACACAGGTGCCTTGACCTCTCCTCTCTGTGGTGTAATTCTTTCTTCAAACCTCAGTAACTCCTCTAGGCAAGTCTAAAAATATGAACTCTGATTAAGACATTCCTTCAGTGTGTTCACTTGTGTATATGTTTTGACTATAGAATGGATTTTACCAAAGTGAGAGCTTCAGTATATCTCTGTCAGATCCTATGGTGAGTACCGTAGCCACTAATATCCTGCCTCTCATTTTTCCAACAACTACAATTCCTGTTAATCAAAATAACAAGATTGAAGGTCACATTTTTTCTCCTTGCAGGAATAATAATAATAATAATAATAAAGACCAAAAAAAACCACAACAAAACACATCTGTGTCAATGGATCCATTCTTAAAATGATTGCCACATGCACATCTATGCTGCAGGTGCAGAATCATGCGCAACCAAGATGCAGAATATTTTTATGTCTTAGCACTGCCCATGATGTATTTCTCCCCTCTGTGTGATGCATTTAATATTGCACAAATGCCAGAAGTTGAGTTGGCACTCCAGCTGAGGCCCTCAAGAGTGTAATTGCAAATTAGTAGTATTATTAATGATTTTTGCTGGTTGAAGTCTGAGAAAAAAATTTTGGATCATTCTTACTCTTTCAAAAGAAATCATTGCTCCTTGGGGTGCTGAATCTGTCCTGGTGATCACAGACACTGACTACAGCATATGTTTCTTTCAGCATCACCTCTACTCTCTTCAGCCAGGCAGAGTCCCATTCTTCACACTATTTCATATTCCAGTGTCAAAAGAAGAATCTCCATCCATACTTACTCTTCTCAAATATTGACTGTCCTACCTGAGATCTGAGGATCAAGAACTTTTTCAGTAATCTATGAAATATATGGCTCTTGCACTGGACTTCCTTTCAGCTCTTGTGGTAGATTCTCAAGTCTAAGTCTGACTTGGTTTCATAATGCTCAGGTCAGCAACTTCATGTGGGTTTTAACTTGGGATACCTCATGGTCATCAGTGATGATGACAGCGTTTTTCCTTTTCTTAGATCATTGTGAAAAACATCATGATTAAGAGCAGCAAGGAGGCCATCTGCCTTGCCAGACTACCTGTTAAACTTGCATATGTTGCTCAATTCTTGCACTAATAGAGATTCTTCTGTAGTTTGGGGTTATTTACAGAACCATAAGAACAGACAAGTATCTATCAGTGGTGAAAGTTTTCTAATATCTTCTTATCTTCAATGTGTAGCGTTTGGTATTCTCTATTTACCTTCCCTCTACAAAGCTTGTGCTTTTGGTAAAGATGCAGAAAATAGTGTACTGAGAATTTGTGCAATATATTTTAGATGAGGAACATAGAATCAAAGTAATGACAAGAAAAAATGGATGTAATAATTGACATTTTTGAAATATGTTACTCAGAGAGCTTGGAGGAAATTTAAATATGAGTAGATCATTTTATTCTTTTCTGTAGTCTTTCTATGAGTGCATTGATATGTGCTATTGGTGACTTTTCACAACAGGTTTAGACAGGGTAATGTTTTAATAAACAGTCAATGCTCATAAATTCAAACCGTTCAATATATTTGCCATGCTGTGTTTTAGATGAAGGTCTTCTATTTTTGATCTTTCTCCCTGACATTGTTGCAAGGCATATCTTTAGTATGCTTTCAGTTGTTTTTCAAGAAGGTTTTATTCTGTGATAGATTATGAGATATGTGTACTACAAATGCATGGTTCTTTTCTTTCTTCCCTAATTTTTGTGAAACATTGCTGGTTAACTTTGTGGAGGAAACATTGAAAGAGTTTAGAGCTTCAAGAATTAATGATCACTTAAAGAGCTAAGATTAGCTGTGCTGAAAAGGCATTTGCATGGCAGTTTTGGGTAAACGCCCTTTCTGCCATAAATTTTGATATTTGTAATGAAAGTAAAAATACCTATTTTCTGATCCACTCTTCCTTGTACAGCTAGCTAAACTTAACTAAAACCAGAAAAGTAACCATCTTAAATCCAAATCAAATTATGGCAATACCGCGACAGGATTCTTGACTTAATTCTAGGAGCTTTTCTTTTAAAATGAGTCCATCCTTAGTGTTTTATCAGAATCATCTAGTATGTAACATAACCAGAAATACTGCCAAAGAAGAAATTATTCCATCCATTTTAAACGGATATAACTAAAACAGGGATGGCAGAGCTGTGCAGAGTACTTGAAACAACATATGATGTGGAGTGCATGGTACGTTTATCATTGTTGCAGAAGCTTGCATGTAGTAAATCCTCTCCTGACTAGTTTAGAGAAGATTCTATCCTCAGGGACCTACTGACTTTGGCTGTTTCTTTGATTTGAATTCAAACCCAATCTTCCTAAGGTGCCCGCCAGCAGAGTACCTTTTAAAACAGTAGCTAAAACATAGTTGTGCTTACATGACTCAAGCCTGAGGGAGACAAGATTTGAAAAGATTCTTCTAAAGCCAATCTAATATGTTCAGCTGCTTGAAGATACTGGCACTGGCTCTAGACTTCATAGGTGAAATAATAATTAAAACTAGGGAATGTAGGTAAGACATAATTTGGATACAACCCAGTGTCCAGTAGTGCAAGCTTATCCTTTGGAACTCTTTTTGATTCCCGTGTTAAATCTGAGAACTTTATGAACTGAAAATTAGTTTAAGATATTGATATATATCTTTGGAAAACCTAGCCCTTTTAATCCTGACTCCTCCACATACTTTTTGTTTTACTGTCCTCTAGTCTGATTTGCCAGCAAATAAAGTTTTTCCATTTATGTAAAATCTAATGCCATGTTTGTCTTTCTCCCCTGCAAGTGGCCTTCATTTGTCAGCTGATGAATCCTATTGTCTTAATATAAGATTAAATAAAGAGCTAGTAGAGTTAAAAAAAAAGTTTAAAAAAGCGTATTTTACACATAGAATCACATTTTCTGACTTTCAAGCTAAAACTATTGCAACATTACAGCCTCTTTGTATCAAGCACAAAGTAAGCAATTAATGCACACTAATTAGTAGGTTGCACTTGCTCACGCAGTCATTTGCATTTAAACAAGGCATTGCATGTGTAAACCACAGTACAGGAGGATTTTAATCTGGGCTTTAAATATAACTTTATCCATGTATATAGTATTCTGAGGCACTTCGATTTTTTTTAAAGGAAAGGCAGAAAAGGCACAAGTGGAAGAACTGCAGAAATAGGTAAGTGATAGGTGAACCCATTTCAATCTTTTTCTGGACGTCAACAGGTTTTGTGGGTCATGGGTAAGATACTTCTTTCTCCTTCCCTCTCTCTCTCCCTCCCCCCATCTTACTCTCCTTCTCCTTCCATTAGGCTCCTGAATTTGCAAAGGCTAGAATTTAGCCCATGATGGTTTCAGTCCATGGTGGAGGCCACAGTACAGTGTGGTGCTGCTGTCTTTTCCTGGGCAAAGACCTTCCACAGCACAACCACTTCTTCCCTATCATCTCAGGACTCCTGCATCTTCTTTTGCTGCTTGGATTCTCCCTTTACTTTAGCACAATTCCAATGCAGATTCCTTTTGCAGGACCATTTACAAGGCAGAACCGCTCTACCCTGATTTTTTTCAGGAGGGAGGAGAGGCACCCAGAGTGTGGAGCAGTGGGGCTGTGCATGTGAAGCCAGCCCAGCTCTGAACAGGGTAAAGGTGGGGAAAAATGGGTTGTGATGGTCAGAAGCAAAGGGCCCGAGCCATCTGCAGAGTGGATCCACAGAACTGAGAAAAAATATTTTCTCCTGGTGCCCTCTGGGTGTTTCTCATTCTAGTTTTTAATCAAATGAGCTTTCCTGTTTTCAGTTTTTAGTGAACTAAATTTCAGTGGTTTTGTTTCTTGTGTGCTCTTCTGGGATTAAGCAAAATATACATTGGTGTCTAGTTCTGTTGCATTTTTCAGCAAGCATTTTCTTATGTTCTCTCTCTTTTTCACAATCTTTTAGATTGTGGAGAAGTCCAGTAATTATAAATCATATCTATGTTTTTATCGTAACTGTCTGTTGATGTACATGTTTATGGGTCCTCAAGCCACTGAGGTCCTGAGTCTGCCAGAACTCCTTCTTATGCCTTGCCCCTATCCTAGACCTTCTGCCCCTTTCCTTGTTCTCCTGAAGAGTCTGTCTAATATCATATATCCAAAGAGCACAACCCATCCCAGGCATTGCAGCCTTGTGGAGAAAGAGATCAGACCAAAGTGGACTGCCTGTCCAGATTTCACCATTGCTGGTCCTGTGGTGAGCTCCACAAAATACTGGGACACCTGCAGCAATGCTGTGCCCTGAGGATATGAGTGTGGGAGTCTGGAGACACTTGGTAATGGTTTGCTGGCAAGCTTAAGTGACTTGCTCTCTATTACATTTTCATGTGAAATACCTCTGTTATTGATCAAAACCCAAACAGCCACCTAAGAAGACAGACCATTGACAAATGTGTGCCCTTTCTTTAAGGCCACTTGCTCAAGCCTTGGCAATGTATGAAAGGCAAAGGTTGACATCTCCATCTATAGTCAAGGGAAAGAGAGGAAAAACTATGCAGGACAATTCCATCATCAAATCAAATACACATCTTCAGATGGCATGAATTGGGCTTTGGAGATGCCCAATTTGGAAGGCTCCAGGGAGACCTTATTGCAGCCTTTCAGTATCTGAAGGGAGCCTACAGAAGAGCTGGAGAGGGACTCTGTCAGGAAGTGTAGTGACAAGACAAGGAGTAATGGCTTTGAATTGGAAGAGGGGAGATTTAGCTTAGATGCTAGAAAACAATTCTTTCCTGTGAGGGCAGTGAGGCACTGTAACAGGTTGCCCAGAGAAGCTGTGGATGCCCCATCCCTGGAAGTGTTCAAGGCCAGGCTGGATGGGGCTTTGAGCAACCTGCTCTAGTGGGAGGTGTCCCTGCCCATGGCAGGGGAGTTGGAAGTCAATGATCTTTAAGGTACCTTCCAACTCTAACCATTCTATGATTCTGTGTCTCTGCACTGATTCTGCAGGGAGCTTGGATGACTGGCTTTAAATTCAACACTTGAATCAAAGATGACTGAAGGTAAGTAAGATGAGTAATACTTAAGTACTTGAAATGTAGGAAGGGTTCTGCTTTATTGCATATCTAATTCCAAGAGGCTGTACATAGTTACAAGAGTTTTGGCCAGATTCTGACCCAATCTAAAGGCAGAAACCTTCAGTATCACTGAGGTTTGAGCTGCACTGATGTTGTGCTGGGCACAACTTAGTTCCCACATTCACAGTGTCAGAAATGCCCTCTGCCTGAAAGTTTTTGTTACATATCTGCCAGGGTGTCAGTGTCAGATAATCAGAATTGCATGCTGTGTGAAGTAGCATTAATTGAGGACTACACCACTCCCATTTTCTTGATAAAACCACATCTGCATCTATACTATAAACTAGTTAGTTGATACTTCTTATAAGCTTGCCCTTAACCAGCGGTTAGAAGTTGTGCCAGTACCAAAGCAGTAAACCACTGGCTTTTTAGCTGTGGTGAGCATCATGCAAAACCTCATTTCATTTGTGCTCTGTGTGTGTGATAGATGCTTTATTGTTCTCATATTACCAATGGGAAGGAGCTGATTAAGTATCTTTCTAGCAGATGCAATGACAAGGCTTTATGAGCTGCATGGTTCAGGAACGTACTCATCCCTCCCTTGAGCTGGTAACTGAGGTCATGGACTTCTGGAAAGATCCTTTCGCTGATGTGATTGCCACCATCTCCCTTTTTTTAAGCTGAAGAGAATCCAGGAATTTAATTTCTTCCCTGCCAGTAAGATTGAACATCCATGTATTTTTTACCCAAGGGATGCATAACACATGACTTGCAGAACTACTGACTGCTGTAGCTGCAATTAAAACAATATTGCCTTCGTAGCTTGAACACTGAGTGCAAACAGGCTGATAGTTTAATCAATCCATTTTAAAATGTATTAACTAAACCAGCAGTTTACTGTTCTTGTCAAACTCTAAACAACTGTAAATCATGTTTTCAAAAATCAGCCAGAAAAAAATGTCGCACATTAAAAATGGATTAGACGTGGTGCACTACTCATAAGCTGTATAATAAACAGATCACAGCCCCATAATAATAGTTGTGTTTTCTGGCACATCGCTGGAGAAGAACTCATGGGTTTTCAGAATGACCTGTGTCATAAATCATTGCATTCCCTTTTACACTGAGCACATGTATCTAATTTTTCAAGAGTGGCTTCTGAAATCCTGATGAATGGCTTCGGAACTGATTACTGCAATGTATGAAAAGTGGTGTCACAAATGCCTAATTGAGGAAAGTAAAAAGGGACTAAAAATACAATCCAGTGAAATATGAATGCAAAAGTGTAATATATACTAAGTAACAAATGAATAGCCACCCAGGAGATAAGCCTAAAACATGACAGATGAGAAATCTGTCACACTTCTATTTGACAGATAAATTAAATTAATATAAATTTTTAGTAGAGTTAAAACAATGTAAATGCACAAGCCAAGCATAAATCATACATGTATTTTTTTGACAATATCTTGCTGTCTACTTTAATGTGTTCTCTATGTGTTAGTATGTATATTTTCATAATATGGAACACTTCATGTTAGAAAAAAATCAGATATCCCAAACCAGGAGAGGCATTCAAACTTACTAATGAAACTTCAGAGACGCATTGAGGTATTTTCATGTATCTCTCATCCACTTCATTTATCTACATGATCTTTTGCGAGCACGTTTGAGCCCCCGGCTTCACACTTTGGGTTGAAAAAAAAGGTACACACTCACTAAGCCCAAGTTAAGACACCTTGTTAACTCCATATATAGACAATGTAGATGTACTATCCAACACAGTCTCATTTTTCAAGTGACAGGTAGAATTATAGTTGCTGAATCCAATTTTTATTTCCATTGTGTAAAAGACTGCAAATTATGGTATGTGCTGAAAGAAAATGTAGAGGATTTTTATGTTTTGCCCACTTTCAAAGATTTATCTGTGTCAGCAGCTGGAGCACATGGGCTGAAGTTGAATGTGTTACATGATTCTAGCATGTAGATTCTGATTTGGTGTTGAAAGAAACTCCTTGGCAGATAAGTAATGAAATGAAACAGCAAACATGCCATCACCTAATAAAAACATCAGTTCATAAGAGCCATTAACTGCCTTTTCCCAAGACATCCTTTTTTAATTGATATATTTGAATTTGTCATAAGAAAACAAATTTGTGTTATTCTACTAATATGTGCTGAGCAGTAGTTGTAGAATAAGGAAATTTTTAAGGAAAGTATTACCCTTTGTCCAGTCTCTGTTTGCTATGTTTGCATTTTGCTTGCTCAAAATGACCAGCATTCGTTAAACTTTATTACCGAGGTTCATGAAACTTTCTTTGGATTAGAAAAGCATAACCTTCTGTCCCGATTTAGAAGGGTGTTGCAGCTTTTCATTAACCTGGAAACCTCCTATTTACATGGTTCACAGCCTGGTCTCAGCTCACTTGGAGGTAACAAAGGGTGTCGGGACAAGAGTGCAGCAGGGGGCTCATCCTTTAGGGCTGCCATCTGAATTTGATCAGGTCAACTGTTTTAACTCCTGCCTCATTAGGCAAAATAAAATGGAGATTATGGTGTGTGGAAGGATCACATTACAGACAGCAAGCTCTGCCTCCTGACACTCTCTGTTGATTTTGCAGTTTGACAAGACCTTGCTCTCTGTGTTTTCCATTCTGTATTACAGCAGGCTTTAAATTATTGTGAAGACAAGATCATTTGTATCCCTTGGCATTTCAGAACTTAGCCAAAGAGGAGTGAAGTAATAAGTGAAGACACATTAGTCTCAGAGGCAGTTTACCTACTGGAGAGATGTCACTGTGAAGCATGGGCTTAATGCTGATAGACACATTAATTCAGCTTGTCAAGCAATGCCTAGCTCTTCTCTTTTCAAAGTTTAGATTAGCTGTAAATGTGAAAAAATCTGACACACAAAAAAAAGTTCACTGGGTAAATGATTATTACAGCTTGGCACAGAGGAATATTTAATTCATTTTGATTACTTATAATTAAAATGTTATGTGTATTCAGTTTCTCTTTAGTTACTGTTTTTAGTGTTTAGATAAAATTGAAAAAATGTTTAATGTCTTTGTTGCATTTTAGTGCCTATTAGAAACTTTGCCACCTGGTTGTCTACTAAAAAGCATTTCCCCACTGACCTCATTTATATGTGCCTTATATTAATAGAAAGTCCTCAGTCTATAAAAGGTAAAAAATGGCTCAGGGTATCTGTTTGGACAGCTGACAACTACTTGTCAGCTCTCTTATGAAGAAGATAGTTCTTATCCATTACACCCAATTATGATTTTCTTTAGGAAAAAACAGGGATAATAAAAGCAGCTGGTGTTTAGCAATTAGGTTTATCTCTTCTATCTTTTATTCCATTCGTTGGTAGGATTTTCTTTAAATTCTTCCTCTCTAAGCTAAGAGTAACAATTCATAGTCGATGAAGAGGAAGTAGAAATATAAAAATTAGAAATAAATTTACATTAGTTTTGTAATTATTCCTTTATAAATCAAGAGCTTGCCAGAAGTACAGACACAAAATGCTGTCAAAACAAGAAGCTCCCCTCTGGGAAGAGGGAAAAGAAGCAACGAGTAATATGCGACAGATGTGAATGTAAACTGTTTGATGCAAAGTGAAATGTGCACTATTCTATGGTTAAAAATGTAGCATAAAATCGTTTTAAGATGGCTTAAGATTTTTCTATTCAAGTAAATGACCAGTTGAGAAGCATACACTGTTGTTATGTCCTAAGTGAGCTTAATAAGGTTCCTCCTTTCCGATTCATTCCCACTTCACCTGGCAGCAGACCTTTATTTGCTCTTTTCCCTTTTGACCCCTTTAGTTGGAGGCCCCACTTACTGCTTTAAGCTTAATACTTGTTGAGATGGGTAGACATGTACTATGGGATGATCAGTCTCTTGGATACTCTACTGAGTATCTGGGAGATCATATGGTATAAAACAGAACAGGCTGCATCAGGAAAATTAAAGTAATTATTTAAAGCAAAGCTGTGTTAATTTTGGTGGGAATTACATGCACTCACCCAAGAGCAGCTTTCAGTTTGTCATGAAATATAAAGTAATCTGGGTTAACAGAAAAAATTCAGGTGGAGGGTGTTTGTTTTTCCTCTACTGCATAACCTCATAAACATATGCATCAGCAAAACAGAGAGTCTGGCAGCAAGCAGTGATCTGAAGATCACTTCGCCACCAGAATTACATCCCAAGTGGAAAAAGAAAGATGTTACTGATGCTTGACTGCCTTCCCAGTCCTAAGGCTACCTGAATGCTAGTAGTCTAGTCTGCAACACCTCCTGTTTTGGAAGAGTATGGAGGGCTCTGGCCGTAGGACTCATTATGCTGTCCAAGTATTACTCTAGTATAAGGGAATGCTCAGTTGTCATTTTAATAGGTTTTGTCTTCATTAAAATTGATGTTGGCCAAAGGTCTTGTCCCACTGTTGGATGCAGAGCAGGCTCAGCTGTATGGGTAGGTTGAGAGCAGCTGCTTTGCCTTATATGATGCTGAGGAGGCAGAATGGCAAATTCTCAAAAGTGAGACATTTATTACTCTACATAATCTGTGTCCTAATGCAATAATATTATTTTCTGACTAATTACAAAGTTAAGAGGGAAATACAACAAATACTACTCTTGCCTACTGTGGGCAGTAAAGAATATAATACTGATATATTGTGAGAGCACAAGGGTGAAATTCCTTTCTCTGTTTGGGTCGTATGAAAACAATACCAGCCACACAGTAGGTCCTACTCATCTGGCACAGCTTGCATGACTCATGGTGGCTGGAAGAGCCTCAGTCCCTAACTACAGCGAGGGAGAGCAGAGCTCACTGGCTTGCAGAAATAGGAGGAAAGAGGCAAAACTAGCCTCTTCTCCAGCGTCATAAACTCACACCTTGGGGGTCCAGGGACACCTGTCAGGTTACATTCCCTCAGAGTGTTTAAGGGAGCAGTAGCAAGAGGTTGTGAGTTAAAGGAAAATACTGTGCATGCCTTTTACAATCTATCACAAAGAATAAATCAGAGTTTTTTAATATGGATGATTAGTGTGTGGTGACTAGAAGTGATGTGGGACTGCACCCTGGAGACAGTTTATCTCAAAGAAGGCTTTGGCTTCAGTGGAGGCAAGAAAGCAATAGGTTACAGAAAGTATCTTTCGGTGGTTGTGCTCAATTATTTTGGAAGATGCAGAAGGTGAGCTATGTTACTAGAACTATACCATTTTTAGGAATCTCTCTCCTTATAGGAGACATTAGCAGTAATATTGCCATCTCTAAAATTCAGCAAATACTGTCTAAAATACAGAGGATACTGTCAGAAAGCTGATTTGGGTTAGCAAGAGAAGATTTGGGGCTTGGACTTCCTTCTTGCTTTTCTGTTTATGTGGTAGTTTGTAAATAAAGAACCCTGTTCATGATGTCAGATTTCTCCTTTAACACTGTAATATTGTGCAATTTCACTACCAGTGCATGCTCAGCATGGATTGTCTAGAAACTGAGATGGTTTTTAGAGGTAAAAAATAAAAGTATGAGGCTTTTCAAGAAAAGAAAGAAGGAAGGGATCAAATACAGAAAACATCTATATCTGCATCATAAATACTTTAAATAGCCTTAGGCATAAAATCATTATTGAAACTTCTAGTCCAATATACATAGGCTAAATCATGTGTTTGAGCTCTTTAGTAAATCCATTGTTTATAGTGAAGGCAAATGATTAACATATTTGCTTGAGTGGATTTAGACTATATGTGGTGGGTTATTCTCCCTAAATTTTCCTCTGTTTCTGTGTTACATTTAATTCTTCTGTGCCCATTTCTCTAGAAACCATTTTTACTAGATCAGCTTATATTCTTATTTTCCATACATAATATTCAAATTTTACATATAAATGTTTCTCTGGATCTTGAAGAGATCTGAAATAAAATGTCTTACGTTTTCACATCAGGAGGTCTGGATCTTTCAACCAAATTTAATAGCTATTTATGCTTTGAGAAGATCTTATCTAATGTAGTATTGGTTCAGTGTTGTTCACAGCCTCACATTATATTGAAACATGGACAGAGGGTGTAATTTGTTAATGTCATGAAGGATGAAGTTGGTTAGAAAGGGAAGTGTACACGATTTATAATAACACAAGTGTTTCCTTGCTAATCCCTTGGCAGGTTCATTATCTGTAGAGCCCCAGGCAATAGTTGGCCTATCGTGAGAGTGAAATTTAACCCACAGCATGAAATTAATCCTCAAAGACTTTTGTCTACTCTTTCTAGAAATAATAAATTCAAAGTGATTTTCTAATTCTCCTCTCTAACTTCTTTAACTTTATGCAGAGGTATTAAATTGGTATCTAAACTCTATGGTATATGTCAGTCTATGGATTTATGTTTAGTTAACTAATATACAAGTGTATACAAAGCATAATAAGGATTCTGAAGACATGAATTAGTGGTATGTTTATTGTTTCTTCCTGAAAACCTTTTTTCTCTTCTAATACAGAAAATTTTATTCCTTGTAATTACAGGGAAGGCAAGGAATGTGTATATGTATGAATCCATGTATAAAATAATTCAAAATGTCATATCTGGATTTTCCAGAACTTTTGGATTTATATATGAAATAACTTGGTGGCAGTTTTACTTCTTTTGTAAAAATTTGTAGAAGTCTAATGAGGGCTTGTTGCTGGTAAACAAATAGATTTTTGGTAGAGTTTTGGAAACTTCTTGAATCAGCTCTGTAAATACTGGATGAATTAGCTGGTGGTTATTTTTCCAGAAAGAGGTTTCTTTTTTGTACATATGTGAGTAAGTTTTCTCAATTAAGGAGTGTCGTGGTTTCAGCCAAATTTACCAAAACCTGATTGACAGATGTTCCCCCCTCCCCCCTTTTGGTCAGAGAGGAGAGGAAGGAGTTAAAGAGATTCAAGAACAGGTGAAAGTGATTTGTTACTGATTGATTCTGACTCTCCTCTGTGTTTTTTTAAATACATGATTCCTCACTCATGCACAAACCCAGTCTATAGAAGTAGATGAGCAGTTGTACATACTATTATATCTACCTTAATACTATCTAGGTATAGGGTAAAGATTTTCCCCACTTTAGCTATTATTTACTCAGCATCTCTCTATTGGCTAGACATTATGTATATTTTAGTGCTTGTCCTCTAGACAATTTTTAAACTTCTGAAGGCAGCAATTAATATTTAATAGGTGGTTGCGGTTTCCTTATCATATATGTTGAAGAGCTTCTTCAAGATATTAGTTGAAACTCCACACAGTCATAGACCTTGGGACAGAAACCAAGCGACAAGAAATGGTAAGGTGCTTCTTAGTACACAGTTCTGACCATGGGCAAGAAGTTTGCAGGCTACTTAGAGGCCATTATATGAGCAGATCTGGAAATACATTAATCTTCTGATCATCTGTCTTGTTCTTCAGATGTGCTTTATAACAGTAGTGTAGACATTCACTATTTTCACTTCACATATTCCTTAAAAGAAAATTAGTTTCTAAAGTCATATCATGTTTCCTTTGTGTATTTTAGGAAAGTTATTTTTGTGCACACATGTAATCTAGTGATGAGAAGAAAAACAGCAGCTGCTGAAGTATGTTAAACAGAACAGTGAGCAGAGGACTGTCTTCAATTCTAGAAGAGACTTTCAGAAACATTAAAAATCCCTCTTGATACTAAGTAGACATGAGTCATGATGTAGGTCTCAGAAACCTCTGACAACTACATACCTTTTTTGTAATATTTATTGCTGAGGATAGAAAGTCCTACAGAAGTGTAAAATTAAAACATAGGTTTCCAATATATTTTTTTAGCTACTTTTATTGTTAATGGAGGATGATGGATTTAAGCATTATAATGTGATATGGTACAGTAAATCAATACCATGGAGTAATTCAGATATCACTTATGTCCCCATTATCACTATCTCTTCAATGCAGTAGTGGAGAGAGAAGGGAAAATTGCAGAATTGCAGTGCTTGGTTATAGGTGTTAGAGATGTCAAGGAAGAAGCAGAGGCAATGCTACATTGCTCATGTTTTGCCCAATGACTGCCTCAAGGTTCTCCATCTGCTTAATATATAGTGTTTCTTCAGGACCACACTCATCTCTCTCCTGCCTATTTTGATGACTTTGCTCACTCCCTATACATCCATCAGTCCCTGTGATTGACTTTCCCTATTTGCCCTTTTGCCAGACCACAGGCTCGTTGTGAAAACTTCTTGCAACAAAAGCAGCAGTGTTTGTCGATTGTGAGACTGCGGTTTCTGCTGCCATTTCCAATGACAACTTGGCATCTTGTGACCTCTAAAAAATGACATCTAATAAA
Source organism: Pedionomus torquatus (assembly GCA_013398155.1). NCBI lineage: Eukaryota > Metazoa > Chordata > Aves > Charadriiformes > Pedionomidae > Pedionomus > Pedionomus torquatus. Next base: position 216,800 of record VZRU01011016.1, on the reverse strand, counting down.
TTGACAGGTGATAAGTCTCTTAGCTGGTAGGCAGGATGGCTGTTTGCATTTTCAAGAGAGTCTTGAAACAGGAAAAGGCTGAAAACTCTCCCCTGCATGTAATGAAACTGGAGATTGCTTTCTGCAGGCCTTTAAGGTCAGCTTTTTTCTTGGGAGGGGTTCATGTCACAAGTAAGGCAAGCTGTACATTATTAACAGGGATAATAACAGCGTACTCTGCAACATTTAGGTACCGTAAGTCCTTCTCACACCTTAGTCTGGGCACGTTTCAGGTATTCCATAGCAGGGAAAGCTGGATCCTGGGAATCCTTGATTTTCTATTTATGTGCACAAAGATTAGCCCCACAATGGAGCAGCTAAACCTACTGCCAGCGTTATGTCACACAACAAATCAGTAGCACATGCTGTACGGCTAGCTTTTTGGAGGAGTAGCATGACTTGAAAAGAAGGTAAGTTATGATCTTCATCTTCCAAAGAGCTAGCCCCATAGTCCTGTCCCTTCCAACCCCATCTCATTCTGTGATGCTGTGTGATTCTTTCATTCTCCCCTTGTCTAGCGTGTCTGCAAAGAAAAAGAGGGAGGTGGCACACCTACATGTTGTACACTGAGGGTTTTATTTATTGCACTCTTACTCAGTTTAATATTAGACAACAAATTGCAATTTATGGACCAACAAAGGCATAATTCCTTTCATTATATATAATAATACATATAGTAATTTCTTATTAATTCTGTATAAGCATGCAGAAGCACTTTTTCAAACAGTCATTTTATAATAACCCCTTTTTATTTAGCAGAAGGCATTCAGTTCTTCAGTCAGTTTTACCTCTGAGTCCATGTAGCACTGCAAATACTTGACTGAGTGGGTGTTTGTTAGGGGTACTGAACATGGTAAGGAAACAAAGCAGTAGTCCCTTCGAAAGATTGCATGGCAACATCAGAACCGAAATTTCTTGTGCCTGTTTTTCACCCCTCAGGTTCAATAGCTGAGTTGAATCAGCCATGTTAGCACAGTCTGCCTGGCTGCCTGGAGAAGAATGTGAGCAAAATGCCTTTACAAGACTTCTGTGAATGTACAAAATGAAAGGAGGAGTTTTTCTAGCTTCAGCTGGTGGTTAGTGAAATGTTTTGTTTTCTGAGATAGACATCACTGCAACAGACCTGAAGATACTTCCTTGATTTGAACGTTCTCACCAAACCAAACGAAACCATTTAAGATTTCTTTTTGGAAAAACAATCTTTAAAAGGTACATGGCTGCAAAGAAGCAGTAAAATCTGCTGAGAAGTATATCCTCCTACTGTACTGCCTGCTACCCACAAACACTTTTCTGACAGCCTCTCTCTTTTTCAGAAGGTGCCTTGCTTTGTACCTTTAAAATTATCAGCACTTGGAAAAGGCTTGTTAAATCTGAAAGAAGTCCTGTTTTCCTTTAGGCTTAACAATGTTTCAGATACTGATTAAAAAGGGAACTCTCCCTTTATTCCTGAAGTCGGTAAGAAATATTATGGAAAATTGCGTTAACTCTTGCAAATCCCTCTACAACTATAAAAGTACAAATGAGATCGTCCCTGCTGTTTCAGTCAGGCCTATGAACCTCAGAGCAATAGGATATTTATAAGAAAATTCCAGACATAGCAGTGGTGCCGTGATCCATATGACCCAAAGTTTCCAGTCTTTGTCTATCCTCCTGTCTTTAAGGAAAAACAGAGGGGCATAAAATGAAAACTTGGAAGATCACAAATCATTGTTATGACTCATTATAATGAATGATTTGTGCATTACTTTATGGAGTAGTTAGGTTGAGTTTGGGAAAAAAAAGAAACCTTCCTTTATAATTTTCACCACTTTATGCCAATTTTCAAGCAACTGTCTTTCCTAAAATAATAACACTCTTTTTTCCACACTGTCCCGGATAACTAGTGAGTTTTTTCAGCTGGGAGAATGTGTTGTGATACTTGTGCAGCCTTGCACGGCTGTTGTCAAGAGCCTGTTAGTATTTCCATTACAGCATTAAGTCTAATTTTCTGGTGTTTAAAATTGGGCCATAAAACACTTGAAGTTGAAATTTGGTATTTTTCAAAATGTATTTACAAATAAGGAAAGTAATCTCATTGGGTGGGGCTTTTTAGTTCTGTGAAAAAAAATAGAATCTTGACATCTTTGTAGCAACTGTGATTCACAGTTGTAGATAGTCAAAATTAATCTTTTGACCACAGTGTACAGCCTGGATTCTGGATTATTTTTAGTTATTAACTATTAAGACGTAGTATTAAAAGAAAAATAAATTGGCAGGGGTCCACTACAATGCATCTGGGAGAACTCATCTTTATTTTTGCAGTATTTTCATACAATCATGTATATTTCTACACGTCAGAGGTTTCTCTTAACTTCTTAGGATAAATTTTAATGTTACACTAAAAATTTGCTGAGAGTGTGGTTATGTATCTGTGGTCTCTGAAGGACACTGGCAAGCTTCCATTTCAAGACAGAGCAAAATTTCCTTAAAGTTACGGGATTACATTTTTGGTTTGCTTTTTACGGAGGGAAGTGCACTATTTCAGATAAATTTTATTACAGAATTTTATTTTATTACAGAAAGCAGGAGTGTTCCAGTATTTTACTAGTTATACACATTCACCACAGCAGAGAAAGTCATAGTGCTTCAGAGGAAATTTCATCCTTAACTTGCCTTGTTATGCCCTACTGTAGGTTAAGAATTGCTGAGGTCGCTTAGCACTGGCTGATAATGAATTCCATATAAGCTGTAATATTGGGGCACAGCTGGGTGGGTAAGAGTTGAGTTTCAGTCTTTAACTCAGAATTTCCTCATTTTAATAGTTTCATTTCAAAAGGTAATGCCACTTTAAGGGTGTATGTTTTCTGTTGCTTAGAAATACAATCTAATAGAAAAGAGTCATTTTTACACCAAATCAGTATACGCATAATACCTAATGTCTACTTTTATGTATATTAGCTATTACTCATTTAAAATGGTTTGTCTGTTATTAGGAAAGGCCATGTGAGTTAAAGGTTTTCAAACGTGGGATATTTAGCTGTGCTCTTCAGTAGCATAAGCCTGGTTGTATCCCTTCCAGTATTTTAAAAAGGTCAGCCACAATATCTTAATGAATTTTTTTCCCTCTTAAATATTTTCCAGTACAGGCATAGGAGTTTGGGTGAACACTCAAAACTAACACTACTTTCAACAACTCACAATTTGATTTTGGCAGTTTTCCACTGAAAATTAGTTTGCATTTCTGTATTTGACCGTTTCTTTCCTTTGGGAGAAAAGATATTTTTGGTTATCTTTCCTACTTTGACAATAGGGTGCAAGTGTAACGCATATTTCATTTAGGTCTGCAAATTTTTGGTCCTAATTCACGCTAATATTAAAAAGAAAAATAATAAGAGTACGCTAGGATATGATGGGACTGATCTCATCAAAGAACTTAAAATGCTAATGAATACTGAAAAGTATTGAACAACTCTCCAAAAAAGTCCTCCCCCAAAATCATCTTGCCACAAGCCGCAATGATTTTCCTGCCTTTTCAAGAAAGAAAAGTGCTGTGTGATCACCATAGGGGACACTGAAATTAAAGCTTTATTGAGAAAACTATGTAGAAGTAGTTGGCTCTTTCTATAGGAATTATTGAAGTAAAAAGTTACTTTTCCTCAGGTAGTGGCCAGTAATGACCAGTAGTAATTATTCATTTGAAACCTTCCTGTGGCTTATAGATACATGTTTTATTTTACAAAGCTGCGTTAAGATCTGCCTTTGTGTCTTTCTGAAGTGATAGACTTAATTTTTAAAGAAAGCGATATTATTCCTGATCTGGTATCATTGATATCATAACAATCTTAATTAATAGGTAAAATTTTCATACTTACATTTGAATTTTCCAAAGGTTCCGATTTGCAGAGACTCAGTAATGGATTTCTATGTCACTGTAATGTCACAGGAGACAAGAGTGGCTCTACAGGGTTCATTTAAAGGTCCATCGAGTCCAGCTGAGACAGGTCAAGAGAGGATATACATTTTTTTAATAGAAGTTAAACTGAGATAAGAAATTGGACGGCTTTAAAACTGGCACATATTACACACCAAAGTCAGCCAAACCACATTCTCATTTTTCCCTGAATTGAGACTGTGGGCTTCACACAGTATAATCTAATATCTGATTTCTTGTGAAATCTCTTCTAGTCATTAGTTTATATTCCTCATCACTTTATCTGTTTTTTCTCTATAAATTGTTTTGAAGGAAAACATATAAGACTTTATCCAAAACTAATGAAAGCCAGACTTCTGTTGATGTATTTTTTAGGCCATATGTGACTACCTATATTTAAAATCATAAAAATAACTCCATCATCTCTCATAATACAAAATTATCCCTTATGGTGCCATTTCCAGTGGTTTGTCCAGTTTAGACAAGGGGCAAAAAATCCATAGATTTGGGAGGGTGAGGAGGTGGTTTTAGTTAAGAAACAGATTACAAGAGGTTTCAGAAATTTACTGTCACTGTGGGGGAAAAAAAAAAAAAAAAAAAGGGCTTGATTTACCACTACTGGTTTCTTCAGATTTTTACTAGTATAAGTGCTTTATACACAAGAGATATACAATAAACAAAAGCAGTGTTTAGATTTACCCATTACTTTTCCAGTGGTCATTTCCTAGCTGATCTTGCCTTTGTAAGATCATTAAGATCACATGTATTGCATGATCTTTCACACAAAATATCATGTGGTCATTCAAATACAGCTATTTCTTTATGATTATCGTGGTCGTCTTAAGTTGTGCTCAGATATTGTATCCAGGCAGCCAAAGCAAAGGTTTAAGGACAAAATTGTACCTTTGAGGTGTCCAGAACGCTGGCAGAGAGGCTGTCCCTGCTTTGGCAGGACTTGGAGATAGACTTTTCAGCCAGAAGAACTTTGGAGCTATTTCTAAAGGATAATAAAAATGTGGACTGCTTTCAGGTCCAAAACTGAAAGACTTGTACTTTGCGAGGAGCTTGTAGAAGCCTGCAGCTGCCAGTTGGATCTGAGACCCCAGAAACACAAGAGCGTAACAGGACTTGGAGGCTGGGGACTGAAGAGAAGAAATGCTGTGCCCGTGCAATAGGTGGGGAGAACGCCGGCTCAGAGCCTCATTGCACCTTGCTATGAAACATGCCAGTGTTCTCAGTATTTTCATGCTTGAAATAAAAGGAGACTTGCACAGCATCATAGCTATGAGTATGTGTGATGTTTCTCTGACCAGTTTTTAATGGGGAGTGAAAGAATGGTAGTTTTCACTAATTTTTTTTGTTGTTTTGAACTCCCCCTACACACACATACACACACACTCTCATTGATGGAATTAGTTTATTAAAAATATTTAGGGCTTCAACTTAGTTTCTGCTGTATTTCTTTTTCAGGAAAGCATTGAATTATGAGTATGTATTTGCTATGACTAGTTATTTTTGTTATTCATTAGTAAAATTACCTGAGTAGATTATCATGAAACAGTTACATGGGTTAATTTGAGCTGCTTTTGGTCAAGTTTATTTTTGTTAAATATTCTCTTCTAAAACTACATGTAAAGGAAAATAACTTTCTGACATTATAGTTACTGTATGTTTCTCCCATGCACATAATGGAAAAATTACTGCAGGAGAAAAAAGTAGAATATTTCTTCATTAGTAGTTGGCCTAATAGATCTTTCATTTCTAAACCACTTTATTACATTCTTGGTGTATATAGTACTGGTTTATATTGATATTTTTGAGGGAATGATGTGCTGTTTAGCTTGACTATTAAAAGCAAGAGACAGAGGAAAGTGATCTATAAAAGAAATAGGAAGTACGGGAAAGATTAAATTCTTTTTATGATCAGTGTACTTTTTTTCTGGTCTAAGAATAAGACTCATATTCAGAGAACTTACTAAGAGTACCAATGAACCTCTTATGCCATTTGTCATATTCAGGAGTTGGCTGTTTCTCTGTTCAATGATGCAGTTCATTCAGGGAAAATATTGTTTAAAAATTATCAGCTCAGGGTGAGTCACTCCTGGGAAGTTTTCATCATCAAGGCTGAAAGAGTTCAGACCAATTGCTTTAAGAGGGTTTAGATACATGGCTTTGAGCTAACCTAAAGGGAGTTGGCAACCGATGATAATCTTCTCGGACTCAAATTTTGATCAGAATAGCCAAGATGTTCCATCTAAATTCTGCTGTAAATTGCTAAATCTGTTGTTGATCTAGCTGTAACTTTTACTGTGAAAGCATTCCTTGTTCAGTTGTAGGTGCTTGATTCTTTCTCATCCACTGGTGATGTTTCCTCCTTTTACCCTACTTACATTTCATAGCAGTTTCTGAGGTTTTATTGTCAAAGTACAAATTGCTGGATAACTAATCAGACAGGGAGAGGACAGAGGAATGGATCAGGACTGCAACAGGCAGAGGTCAGATGTGGAATGGACAAATTTATGAATTGTAGTGTTTGATAAATCCTTTTGTAAATCTGAGAATTCTGCAGTTTGTGTTTGGTAATTTTTTAATTGGTAAATTTTTAATATTTGGTAGTTGGTCTTCTAACTCATGTAAAAATAATCTCTGCAGAGTATTTTGAGTTTTCAAGTTATCTTTACAATTATTTCCATTATTACTATCCCTTCCTTTCTTCTTCTTAAAAAAAAAAAAATGGAAAAAAATATTCCTCCAAAAGTCAGAGGTAAATAAACTAAAAAGTACCATGTATTCCAACAAAGTGGAATTAATTTAGCTGAATTTTCAGTTAATACTTCTCTACCCATGACTCTGGTTTATTACTTGTGAAGTAAATATGAACTGTATGAAAAATTATGTGGTTAGATGGAAGCAAATCTGTGTCTACGATGAAGAATGATTGGAATAAGTTTTATTCTTTGCCTGTTCCCTATGTTACTACTTTATTGTATTCTTATATGGTTTTTGCAGTTAAATAATCATCATAGCAATGTTATAATACTTAAAATATGGCCCCTGCACCAGTAAAATTTATATCTTGGCTTAAAATAATTAGTTTGGTGTTTTGGGTTTTTTTTTTTAAAATCTAATATTTGGTTCTTCAACAGCTCATGTGATTTACTGTTAAAATAAGTGACAGACTTATACTCTCAATTTAGTTATTATTCTGTAAGTAACATAAGCAATGCAAAGAATTTGAGCCGAAAAGTTAAATAAATTATATTATTAAGGTCCATTTTGCAGTGCGAAGTTGTGCATGAAATCTAAGCATCACAAGATAGCACTAACTAGTAGTAACACCTGAGTAAATGTTTAAGTTAGCAAATCAAAATCTATTTAAATTATAATGCAGTTATTTTTTTATTACAAGCATGTGAACTGTTACATATTTATATAAAAGTTCAGACTATACGTTTTTATCAACTATGCTGTTAGGCGTAACTATAGCTAGAAGTGTTGAATCATGGGAATTTTTGAAAGTGCAAAAAAGCTATAAATGTTGCTTTCAGTTTTCCAAAAGCTATAAATTTATTTTAAAGTTGTTTAAAATTTGATGTTGCTCATTAATTTGTTGTGTTGTTATGCCATATAACATTCTCCTTTTCTTTATAACCTCTGAACACCTCAGTAGCTGAGTTTATTTGCTTTGGTACTGCACACATCCCAGTCATGGAGGCAAATGTTAGGAGCTTGATTCAAACCAGAGTAGAACACATAACAAAATCCTAGCAAGATATGTGAAGAGAAGGAAAATATGGTTAAGACTGCCACTCGTTGGCAAGCACTGCAACGTGGTATAAAGCCTGGTTCTCTGAGTCAGTGTTTTTCTTTCCCTCTGAAATTTGTGGTTGAGGAACTAGTCAGCACCATTGCATAAATGCAGGAAGAAATTCAGGAATTCACGCAGGAGGGTATAGTCTTTGTAAACCCAGTGGCAAGAATTTGGTGAGTCTAGTCTGCTGCACATCACATTGCGGTTTGCCTACATAGCTGGGACTTAACTGCTGAGTATCTACTTGAATCTAGATATGAAAATACAGGTTTCTTCCTTCTAGATTTTAAGATGACTAAAATAATTTCAGCATGAATGGGAAATCTTTCTGCAGTCCAGATCAGTAAATAAAGGAGGTGGATTGCTTTATGGTGAACAGAATTTAAACACTAAATACCTGGATACTGTAGTGGCAGACATCAACAAGACAGCTTTGATGAGATGTTCAGCAAGTATTAACAAAAAATTTAACTGACAGAGAGAGAGAGATAAAATGCTTCTTTGTGTTTTCCAGAAACTACACACATCTGCTTGTTCTTCTATAGATACTGTGTTAGAAAACACTAGATAGTGGATTTTTTCAGTAGGAAGGGGAAGAGGAAAGTGTTTTGTGGACTGAGGATTTTATAAAACTCCAAATAAAATACTGGCTATTGTAAAACCAACAAGAACTCTAAGTTAGGCAACAAAAACAGGTACATGTGTTTATGTAAGGTTGTTGCTCCACAATATGATAGATCACTTGTTAAATGGTAAGAGGTCCAGAGAACTAATGAAAATACTCAAGCATCTTCTGCATTGTGGCATTTCAGGCTGAGCCCATTGACAGTTATTGATCAAGGACTCTTATAACCATAAAAAATGCTCTCTCTTGTGCTATCAAAATAATAATTTAGGTTTATTCATTTCACAAGCAGTAGTTGTAGTTCTGATTAGTATGGGTAAGTTAAAATATTTCGATGGGTTTAGATCATGCAAAGTTTTCAATAAGGATTTTGACTTTTGAACAGACCCCAAAAACCTCAATTGGTTTTACGTGATTTCCGCTTTTCAAGATTCCAGCCATCTTCCAGAATAAGCAGGGAAGGACACTGGTGGTCTCTTCTTAAACAGTATCAGGACATGTTTGTATCAAACAAAGCAACTGCAAAGATACCGTTCAATCAAAGGAGGCATAAAAGACCAAGCCCTGCTACTATGATGCAGCAAGGGAGATTTTGAAGTCCCTCATGGCCTGGGAGCTGGAGGTGGGAACTGCAAGGAGAAGCCAAGAGAACAGGCAGTACATGGGTTCTGGGGATGGTCCTGGGTAGGAAGAGATAACCTGGGGCCAAAGTGCCTCCCACAGCTCTTGTAAGTGTTCCCAGGGTCAGAGCGCTCGATACTGCAGCATTTTGGCCAGAGATCCAAGAAGCAAGAAAATGAGAGAGGAAGAAAGTTAACCTGGTGATCGGTTTTAGAGTGATAAAGCTCTTGGTAATCATGTAACGTGTTGGAGTGTCCAGTGACTTCTGATGTTTGTTGTATGCTAGTAGTGAGGAGCAGGTCCTTCACCCCAGTCCTGCAAAAGCCCCTCTGCCCGTATATCTGTTCAGCAAGTCTCTGAACACTGCCTGAACGTTCTTCTTTTCAGACATCAAAATAATAAATTAGATCAGAAGTTAATGTTCTGATTGTATTTATAGGAGAATTTATCTTTTTTTGTTCTAGTAAAGCTAATAACATACAAGACAGGCCTCCAGGTTTCAAAATTGCATGAAATTCAGTGGTTTTATAATGCTTTTAGAGAGGAATGGATTCGAAGCAGAGAAAGCCATTATGTGTCCCCGGTTGTGTTCATTCCTCTAAACAATCATTAAAAACAGGCCAGGTTTTTTTTTGTTGGGTTTTGTTTTGTTGGTTGTTTTTTTTAAAGTGAATGCTTTCACTGGTCTGTATTATTAAGATTACTCATACAAACTGGTGCTGCCTCCAGAAAAAGAACAAATATTTTTTCAGCTCTTCCATGAGCTTCTTATAACAAGTGCTGGTGATCAATTAGCTAGTTCATTAAAAAGTTACAAATTATTTTATTGAGGCAAGCAATTCTGAATCAAAGAACCCAATTTGCCGATCTAGGTTGAAGCACATAATTGGCATGTATTTTAGGATCGCTGTTAAAGCTATAAAAAAGATTTACTAGGGGAGGAATGGATCCAAAAACCCTCACTGAAGGAATATGTTGTTTGTGTGACTCAGTGTTACAAGTGGACTCATTTAATACTAAAGTCTTATCTACATTAAAACAAAAACTGAAATGTGTAAATTTTCTTTCATTTAACTTCTCTAGCAAGAAGTTTTCCTTCATCTGATACACATAAATTACGTGTGGTATTATTGCATCTCTTTTGCTGTGATTTTCAGTACCACTAACAAAGATGTATTTTTATTAAATCAGTTCAATTTAGTTGGGAAGTTGACACTGTGTTAATTGTAAAACAAAATTATCTAAGTATGTTCACCATGTTGTGGAGTTCCACAATGAGTCTGGGATTAAAGCCCCAGCTCTACAAAGGGTTGTGCACATGTGAGTTAGTGGGGAGCCTTACACACGAGGTAGTGGGACACGCTTGAGCATTTGCAGGTTGAAAGAGAGTGAGGGCACATTATTCAGAGGATCTTTAATAAGCAGCAATATATTGTTCTGAGTTTACAAACGGACCAGATCTTGAAACCTATGGAAAGAAAATGAAGGGCTAAGAAAACTTCATTTTTTAAATACTTGGAAGAAGTTATTTACTAGTGAATTTTTGTAAGATTTCTTTAAGCAAAGAAAGCAATTTTGTTTTTTAACTGAAGTATAAATGATTAAGTCTTAAATATATTAAAATGTGCATAGAATCTACTTACTGTTATAATTTTGATTGCTCGATTGCCACAGTGTAACAGCTTCTGTAGTTGATATTACTGTTGGACTCTGTGTGATGGCATTGAGGCATTTTTTTCAACTATTAGCCTTCCCAAGGGTTCTTTTCAGACAAAATGTTATGCATCAGCTCTTATTTGAACGTAAGCCTATTGAATAGCGTTCTCTTCTCTGCCAACTTGGCAGCAAGTTCTTGTGCTAATAAAAGAGGTTACCCCAGATAGAGATCCCAGATGTGCCTGAACTACTTTTATTAGAACTATGGAGGGGCTCAGTGTTTCCTTCTAACTGTTTTCCAAAAAGGTGTGGGTTTGCGTTCATAATTGCCCAAAGAATTGTATTACATCACTGGAAATTTTTTCCACTAAGTGAATAAAATGTTAGATGTGTTAGAACAGAACACGGCTTAGGAAATACTGATGTTCAAAACAAGGAATGCCTTTTGCTACAATTCAAACCTTGATTTGACTCTACTGAATTTTGTTGAAAGAGAGGACAACATTGCTGTTTAACGTTGAGTTAAAAATATCTTTGTTACGTATTAATGAGACTCTGTATCGTGATCAGAATAAGTAAGAATAGATGTTTCTCAAAACACTAATATACCTGTGGCATATGACATTCTGGACTATAATGTCCATTATTCCTTGAAACTATTAAGCACTGTTGTGTAGAATCATTATTGTACTTAATAACAAAGCCAACTTAGTGATTACCTGATATGGGGCTATTTTAGGCTGGAATTGCTAATATCAATATTTTATTTTTTTTAAGTGCTATATAGTAATTATCAGTTTAAAAAGAACTTTTATTGCTAAAAATATACTCAAAATTTATCCATGCTGTTTACTCTAGTGTGTTGGCTGTAGTTTCAAGACTGCAAGAGATAGGGTGATCTAATTGAGATTCTTAGTAAAATAATATAGTTTGTTAAACTCACTGCTGCTATCCATGTATCATAAATAAAAAAAATGTTTGAAATCTTGAATCATAATTTTGATTTTCCTTTCAAGGCTACAAACTTTCTGTTGAAACCTTTATTGTTGTCAAAATGTGAATAGAGAAAACAAGGTTTTAATTAAAATAATTCATGGCTTGCTTTCATTGCTTATCTTATTATTAAATTATGCAAAATGAATGGTGCTGTAATTTCTGGTCATATCACTGGTTGATTTTTATTGTAATTGCATCAGATATAAAAGGGAAGAAACTGCACAGTGGATTCATTTCATAGTGAAACCCATGATAGTATTCCATTGCAGATTTTCAAAAAAAGGGTTTGACGCAAAGACTGCCATTAGTTTCAATGGGCTTTGGATCAGGCTCAGGGTTAACAGCTTATTTTTCAAACAACTAGAAAGAGGTGTAAATGTCAAAGGTGATAGCTATACTGTGAGTTCCATAAACTACAAAAAAAAAAAAAAAGTTACTACTAAAGCTCTATTTTTCTTTAGTTTAACAGCTTCTATGAAAATAGTGTTAATAAGTACATCAGGAACAGTATATAATAATGAATCAGATATGTAAAAAAAACTTTTAAACTCCTTTTATATAATAATTGGAATGTTAAAAGTGACTTAAAATCTCTGACTTCTCATGCTGTGATGTAAATTGTATTTTTTTAGGTTCCAAATTCAAAGAGGGAAAACTGATCCGTCCGGTTACAAGAGCCTGGGGGACTGTTTTAGGACTATTTTCCAACGAGAAGGGTAAGAGTATATGTTTTTAAAATTGTCAATTTTATGTGACCTTTTTTAATCACCCGTTTTCCAGACATTAGATCCTCTTTATATTCCACCCCTTTATGCAGTTGCCAGAATTTGGCAAACGTACTCTTACATAACGAGCACAATTAGAAAAGTGTTAGCATCATTTCACTTACACTCACAGCACTAAATTTTGCTGTTAGGGTACACTTAAAGACCAGAATTCACAGCTCTGTGAAGACACCGGGACAAACACTGCTTCATGTTGGGCGCAGGATGACATGGTGTGGAATCTAGGCTCTTGTATCTTCTTGTCCTGGTTTTTGGAACTAGCTCAGCCTGAGCCACTACCAGTTCAGCAAACTTCAGAACTTGTTTCCGACCTCTGATGAACTGGCATTCCCAGTTAATTGTGGCAGACAATGTTTTCAGGACCCATGAGTGCAAGATTCCACAGCCTTTCAGTTTGAAAGAATATGGAAAATGATTTAGGGTCTTTAGTCACCTGAATCATACCGGCTTCAGGAGGTACCGCTGCTCCAAGCCGGCGCTCCTCTAAGGGACTTGGGCTCTGATCCAGAAAGGCCTTTAAATATACGCTTAATTTTATGAGCAGTCCAGTTAAAGCCAGTGAATGTAATGGGACTGATCATATGCTTAAAGTTAAGCCTGTTAGCCGCAGGAGCTCTTCGGGAACTACCCTTTAATCAACATAACTCTAATAAGTAAATCCCAGTTTTGAGTAGATGGCAGGCTTTCCATAAGAGCTTTGTAAATACAATAGCAACCCATTTTTTATCCATATATTCATCAAAAGGAAACTCTTCATATGTTTAGTGGCATAGATACCAGGTGTGGAAGCAGCATAGGTGCAGTGAGGCACATTCTTGTGTCCACAAGCTGTAATTAAAAAACAAAGGTAAGACAAGCAGCAAAAATGAAGAACTATATCAGTTTTACTTCTTGTAGTGAGGTTTAGCTGAGCTACGTAAGTACTTAGGTATAGGACTGGATGGTTTGAATTGCTAAAGTAGGGAGGTATAACAAAGTTTCATTAAGGTGTTGAGAGAGGGAGTTGTTCCATCTGCCTTTAGCAGTGGTAAATTAATGTTTTTATTTCTTTTTAATGAAAGACTAATGTGCGTTATCACTACAAGGCATTAAAGGCATAAAAGATAAAAAGATTTTACAAAAAAATGATCACTTGTGACTTCTGGGGTTTTCTAAACTGAATATATGTTAATTTTTATTGCTTCTCAAAAGAAAACTGTGCTTTCATAATAGGAAAATATTAATTGGAATTATGTCAATCTAATTTTAAATTCAGAACTAGTTTCAATATTTTAGTCAGTGAGCATGAAAATACTGTTTATTTTATCCAAATGCACTGGTATTTTTATTTTGTTGAACTAGTCACAAAATGTAAAATTAAGAATGGATAGACATATCTGGAGAATGAGTCTAAATCAAGAGACAGTTCCCAAGTTAATTGATTTTATGGTTTTACTTTATCACCTACATTATTGTATTGTGTACCTGATTATTTGTACAATCCACATGTATAACATAGTAGCAGGACACTGCAACTTGCAATGTACCATACAAAATACCATTCCCTTACTATTCATGGGAGAGGAAGAAGGAAACAAATACTCTGTGTTTCAATGGATTTACATGTTGTGCTTTTCAAATCCTTCTGAGAGACGTACCTACCATTTATTCGATGGATTTGACTCCACTGCTGTTTCCCGATTGTTCAGACAAACTGCTGCCTAACACACATAAACTGTTTGCCTGTGGAGAAACAATGAAGAGTCTGAGCACAGTCATCATCTGTGAATGAACTTCAGAAAGGACAGATGAAGATTGTTGCATTGTTTTGGAGGTTTTTTTTTCTGTGCCCCAATACTGGAACTAAACCAGACTATTTTTTATTGTTTATATAGGCAAGACTCTCTAAGCAGGAAAAGAAGATGATTACATGAAATTACTATAGATTTAAATCACAGTATAGCATGGATTACAGTAAATTTCTGTCAAGCTCTAGGAAAAAAAGGGCACAAAGAATAATAATCTTAAATTTTGTCTAAAAATAAAAACAAAGTAATCAACTAATACTGAAAAACCTGTTTGACTCCATGAGTCTTGCATTCCCATCTGCACGAGTTGTCCAGTTTCTAGAGCATGGTGATTATGACACTTGTGAGGAAAGTGAGAGGAGTGACTTTGAATTATTTTAGTTAGTGGAAACCTTGAATCTTGATAACCCCCTCCTTGGGTGACCACAAAAATATGCAGAAGAGAGCACCAAGAGAGAGTGTCATGTGTAGATACCAAGCAAATAAAAACGATTTACAAGGTGATCAGATTCAGGTGTGTAAATCTGGGAGAAAGGTAGAAGAAATTCATTCATGCCCCATGTTTATTTCATACTGGCAATATGAAATACCCCCATCAGCGTGTGGCATTCTTAGATTCATTTTCTGAAATATCTAATTCAGTGTACACTGACTATAAAGAGTCTAAGAATCTCTCTCCAGCACTCAGAATTCCCTGCTGGCATATGTGATTTTATGTTGACTACAGAACAAACTAATTAAATAAAGGAACATAGTGGGAAAATAAATTTTACTAATGGCCTGCTCCTGAACATGATTACATTTGGGAATAGCGCTTATACTCATTTGTACTTACACTTTCAAAAGTAGCAACTACATTGAGCTAGAAAATCAGAGTCTGATTCAGACAAGACACTTCCTAATGCCTTAAATTTTTTACCTTGTTATGTTGATGAACACAAGTATGCAGAAGTAGCCTAGGAAGTTAGAAAAAAAATATATTTATGAACAGATATGCAAAAGTTTCATTTACTGCAATGCCTCTTACTGAAAATTAACCAGCATTATCTTATTACAGTATCACAGTAGCAACCTAATGATTTTGTGGAAAGCTTCTTCATGACAACTAATGGCCAGGTTCTCTTTAACTAAGCCTCTGATTTTCTTCTCATCATAATGAAAAGGTCAAAGGAAATATCTCCAGTCTAACCAGTCATACAACACTGTCCTTTCCAAAGAATCTGAAGACTCCTTTATCTTCACAAGATACTAGAAATTTAAAAAAAAAAAAAAAAAAAAAAAAAAAAAAAAAAAAAAAAAAAAAACCACACAAAAAA
>VZRU01011016.1:152267-201209 GCA_013398155.1 Pedionomus torquatus | reverse complement strand
AAAAAAACAAAAACAAAAACAAAAACACCACATTAAAGGAGCCCTACAAAGCTCCCTCCCCCCAAACTTTGAGCAGCTCTGTAGATGGAAATAAATTTTCTCCACGGGGAATTAAATTCTTCAAAGAAGCATCCATCTCTTGAACTCCTTCCTTGTCTTACAAAAAATGGGAGCCACAAAACATAAAATTTAATTGAGACTCACTAAAGGAAGGCTCAGTCGAGCAGAGCATTAAAGGTCACATAGCTTTCTATTAAAGGGAGGCAGGAGTATTAACTTCAGGGCTTTTGGGAACTTGTGTTGGGAGCATCCAGTTGCTGCCAATTGCACAAGGGCTGCAGTGACACGAATCCTCTCAGGTGGTGAGCAACCTCTGCTCAGCTGGATTCATGAAGAGCCATGCATCCAAGCTTCTCTGGTTTCACTTATGAGATGGTGCATGAATTGACAGATCTTTGACAGCAGAGGTAAACCCACCAGGAGCATATCTGTTTATTGAGGAATGACAGCTTTATAGCCAACATAAAAATAATCTGATGTTTATTGGGGAAAATATTTGGATGCAGGATTAACTGAAACCATTAATAGAGAAAAATTTTCTTTCTTCTTAGATCCTACAAATAAGAAGTTAAGTTACATTCAATGACCAAGTTTTGTATCATTGTCATCTTTACTGCATTTGTATTCACTCGCTTTTTCTTGGATAATGACTTAGGTTTGAATATGAAATGTAAGAATAAACCAACAGTCTAACTGAATGTATATGTTGCAGTTATATTAAAGACACATGGTGTTGTGTCTCATATTAAGAGTGGAAAATTATGCCCATCTGCACTGTCTTAATTTGCAGTTACAGCATTAAAATGACGGATGCTGTTATTTTGAGTCTGTAAACAACTTTGTTCTTATAAACTTGGATTTTCATGGGCTCATAATTTTAACAGTAAATGTTCTGGGTTATAGGTGGCTTTTTTGGTAGGCACTCAGTCAAGAAACCTGTTACTTTCTCATTTATTTAAGATGCCTGAAATAGAAAGGGTAGAGGCGTCCTGTTTCCAGTTTTATAATTCAGCACTTGAATAAGTTATGGTTTAAAGGGCTGTTAGCCTTTATTAGAACTAGATGGTCCTGAGAATGTGCAAAACACAATTATCATTGATCATTTGAGACTTCATTACTTCTACTGAGTTATTTCATAGAATCATAGAATGGTTAAAGTTGGAAGGGACCTAAAAGATCATCGAGTTCCAACTCCCCTGCCTTGGGCAGGGACACCTCCCACTAGTCCAGGTTGCTCAGAGCCCCATCCAGCCCGGCCTTGAACACTTCCAGGGATGGGGCATCTGCAACTTCTCTGGGCAACCTGTTCCAGCGTCTCACTACCCTCACAGGAAAGAATTTTTTTATAATATCTCGTCTAAATTTCACTTCTTCCAACTTAGAACCATTACCCCTTGTCCTGTTGCTACACTTCCTGACAAAGAGTCCCTCTCCTGCTCTCCTGTAGGCTCCCTTCAGATACTGGAAAGCTGCTCTAAGGTCTCTCCAGAGCCTTCTTTTCTGCAGGCTGAACAGCCCCAACTCTCTCAGCCTGCCCTCACAGGAGAGGTGTTGCAGCCCATTGATGAGCTTCGTGGCCCTCCACCAGACCTGTTCCAAAAGTTCCATGTCTTTCCTGTATTGAGGACTCCAAAGCTGGACCCAGTACTCCAGGTGGGGTCTCATGAGAGCAGAATAGACGGGGAGAATCAAACTTCCCATGACCTGCTGGCCATGCTTCTTTTGATGCAGCCCAGGGTATGGTTGGCTTTCTGGGTTGCCAGTGGGCCCAGATTTTTTATTTCATTATTTATGTTCAATTTGGTTTGGAAAGGAGCTATTACCTCCATGTTTATCCAGCCCAATAGCTTTATAACTATTCCTGTCTTGTTTTCAGCACCACCTTACCACTCTCTTATACCTATAATTGTCTGTATGACCACACACCTTTCTTTTTTTTTTTAATAAGCAACACCCTGACTCATACACTAGTAGGATTAGGTTATAAAGCTGCACATAACTTGTCAGCTATGGGTGGAGTAGGCAGGAGAACAGCCAAGACTAAGCAGGAGCTGGATGAGTGTGGAGTTGTCAGCAAACATGCAGAAGATGGAGGGTTCCTGCTTATCGTGATATCAGCAATCGTTCCTCAATTAAGGAATTTGCTAGCACTCTGCTTTATCCTGCCTCTATCCATAGGCTGTCTGTGATGGTAACAAGTGCTTGAGAGTATAGCCGTGCTCTTGAGGCCTGGCTCTCCCAGCTGGCTGCAGATGATACTCTGCTGCTGCTAATTGCCAACAGGTCAGGGAAAGAGACTTGCAGGATTGCCAGACCTGCAGGCAAGCACCGGCCTCTGGCACTCACCAGCAATTATCACTGCCCATTCCTGAGGTCCAGCTGGATGTGTGCTCTTCCAGCTGGGCTGAAGAGACCTATCAGAAGGCTGCCAAATAAGTGTTATACAAGACATAAAATACTTGGCTACCCTGTGTCTGAATCCTTCAATGAAATTGCTGACCAGGGAAGTGTGACATGGTCAGTCATGCCAAAAATCCCTTTTCCCAGTCAGCAGTTATGAAACAGAGATTCATTTCCACTTACTGGAGGCATAAATTCCTGTTGTATCAAAGGACCAGGCTCTAGGCTCTGCTTTAAGTGCTCTGAGGCAAGCAGAAGTCATAGATTAAGATATTATTTCCGTCCACAGCTATCTGCTCCACTTTTTGGTTTCTTGTTAATGCCACATACCAGGAGAAGCAGAAGTGAACTGGGACACGTGCTTGCTTGTTACCTTCAAGAATCTTGGTTCTCAGTAAAGATCCACTGCACTGCCAGTGTCAGAGACTGTGATCTTCCAAACTGATATACAGGCATCTTTTCTCTTCTGCACACACTACAGAAACAGTAACTGAACACTGAGGAAGATCTGCTAGCACTTGTACTTTAGAAATATCTGTTCATAAACCCATATCTATTCTAGTCCTACAGACCTACCTCACCACTTAGAAACTCATAATGCTTGTCCAAGCCTTGGTTGTACAAAAGCAAGCACATGAGATTGAAGATGCAAAAAAGGGCTCTACAGTACAAAAATGTCTATCTACATCTGTCCTGATGAATCCCCATAGTCCATAGCATATTGCTAATTTTTCTTCTTTTTATCCCACACATTGCAGAATTATTCCGTGGATCAAATTATTCTATATTCGTATCTTCATGCCATACTATTGTGTCTGTTGCAGACTTCACTAAAAACCTGTGATCTGGAGTATCAGAAATAGTTCTCACATCCCTGTGTGAAATAATATCACCTGATCAAGTGTCAAATAAGCTTTATAAGACCTTGCTGAATTAGGAACTGCAACTGAATTTGTGAAAGATGGTGTACTGGCTTAAACAGTGAACCTATGTGAAATCTGACAGCTTTTGTGGATAGAAATTAAAGTCTTAGAGCTGAATTTTTAAATCCTTGTACTTGTTTTGCGTGCCTTTAAAGAAGAAATGTTCAGTGTTAGAAAAGCTAGTATATGCACATTTTCAGGGAGCAAGAGCCTGCAAAATTTAGGTAGGGAGGTAACAAGTTCTTATAATACATGATGCATATTATCAACTGTTAATCTGTCCACTTATTTTTTAGAAGTAAGCAATTCAGTTTGCTGGGCCATTTTTTCTGTCGGTTGAGATTCGGCTCTTTCAGCTCCTCTGGAGGCAAACCTGCAGAGCAAACCTGGAGAGGAGGCACTCAGCAAGTGCCCTCATGCCTGTGCAGTTTGTAAGACAGAATTCATGTAGCACAATGGGGCTCGCAGAGCTACAGTGAAAGGGGAAAAAAAAAAAAAAAAAAAGATCTCTTAGCATTGACTAATGCCACTAATTGACTAAGGGTGTCACACACTAAAAGAATTTCAGAATTTCTTCTGGGTAATTAGCAAGAGTTTCTTTTTCATAATGCATGACATATATACATGCAGAGTAATAGATCTGCTTTCCCTGTTACTGTTCTTGTGCCACTTACTCTCACTTTACCCCGTCTTACTCTGACCTACATGCAAGAGCTGGTCTTACTGTTTCCAGTTTCACTTGGTTGTCCATACTTTGTTTAGATTTGTTTCTTAAAATCATCATTTCTGTTCTTGCTTTTAATGGGTGCTGAGCCATAAAATTCAAATTATTGTACAGCCTTGAGTAAAAACATTATTGATACTGCTTTCAAGGTTAGAGGAAGGAAGAACTTTTTTCCTGATAATTTACCCTAAGATTGTGACTTATATTATACTCAGAAGGTTTTAGATCAAATATGACCACAAAGGAGACATTTTTGTGTATCTATATGAAGATGGTGTGCGTTCTGTTTTCTTTTGTAAATAAACATTCCCACTTGATAATTCAATTTTGTCCTATTTCTCAATAAAGACAGCAAAAAAATCTCAGGAAATTTGGATGCTTGATTACATTTTAAGATGCATGTACATATGTATATGCATGCCTATTTATAAAATTTTCATGAATTATTTTTAGTCTCTAAGTAGATAAAAATCAATCAGTTCATAATCCAGGGAGGTTTTGCCAATAGTCCCATGACCAGATGCTTTTGTAACGGCAGTCAGTTGTGAAACAAAGATGATGCTTGTTCTTTTAACCTGTAGGTCTCAAAACTCTTCAGAGAAGAAGTACCATTATCTCAGCTGTACAGGTGGGGATACTGAGGTATAAAGTGCCAGGGAGTGGAGTAGATCAGGATGGGGCTTGCACACAGGTGGTTCTCGTGGAAGAGCTTGGTAGCATGTTGTTTGCCTTGTGGTTGCATGTTAGTATCAAAGCTCTGAAGAACATGTGTGTTGGACATAAAACTGCATTCTTGGATACAGGCTCCTAATTCGAAGGGGTCTGAGGACTTATTCGGCAATCCATTTTGTGAAGTAGATTTTCTGAGGGCATGGAGGTAGTGGCAGTTTTAAGCCTGAAGCTGCATATCCTGACTGCAAGACTAGCGCCCCATTCAGTGGACTGTGCTGTCTTCAGATAGTCAGCAGTATTTACCATGATGTTACTGTCATGAGGTTTTCATCATCCCCTTCAGGCAGGAATTCTCTTTTCCTGACTGGAGGTTCCCTACCCCCATCTTCATATGTTAACGCTTGAAAACATAAGAAATGGTTCTGGAATGTGAAAAACCTCTATTCCCTCTTTTATGTGTATAGCTTGCTGAAATACAATGAGATTGTACTGGTGTAGCTAAGGGCAGTGTTTTCCTAACCGCATTTTTATCACCAAGAGACACACATTTTACTTGCAAAATTTGTTCTGGTATATATGGCAACACAGTAAACAAGGATACTTTTAGAGAATCACTTCTGAGAATCATATGCTTTAAAGATAAAACACATACATATTTATTTCCCATAGGAACGCACACAAAAAATAACGTAAATCTTACAAGCACTTTAGAAATAAAGAGGCCAGACCTTAACTGGCATTAGTTGTCATTGTTTGCTAAGGACACTGGAGGTGCACCCATTTACACTGGGTAAGTGTCTGTTCTGTATTTTTTAAAATACCTGTTAATATTTTCATAATCAGAGTGTTTTACTCTTAAAGTTATGATTTCTTGATTGTCTCTATTTCCTTCTAACATAACATAAATAGAACTCATAGTATTAGTGTTCATAGCAATAGTTCCTACAGTTCTCAGTTTGGAGTCAGATGACTGCATTATAAGTTGCTTACAGTAGTATAAAGATATCTACAATTGTTGTTTACAATCCATATTTATCTCTCTATTCTAGTTAGCAAATGATCAGCAAAGCTTAAATTTTTAGTCCTTATGACTTTAAAATTCAAGAATATTTGTCCTTTTGCCACATTAAGTTTCTGTTGGTTTCAAACATGTTGTTTAAATCGATAAGTGCGATAATCACGCTTTTAAAAAAACCTTATTTTAGCCTAGTGTATGGAAAATATCATACTATGCTGTGCCATGGGATTTCATCGTATGTTTATGTTTTCTGAATGTGAAGAACATTTCTGCCAAATTTGGTAGCCCAGGATAATCGCCATGACTTTCTACCGCTTCCGTAACTGGTTCAGCTTGAGAGGCTGCCGTATCTCACAGTGGTGACAGCGATATTTCCCTGTGCTCCAAGCAGAGGTTTGCACCCAGGGCCCTGCTGGGGACACTTCTGCCACCCACCACCATTCCCCTCACGTTGGGCAGCGATGCGGTGCCGCAGCCGAGCCCCAAAGCCCCCTGTGCCTTCAGGCGCAGCCCCCAGGGCGCGGAGTAGAGGGTGCTCCACAGGCAGCCAAGCTGCTGAGCCGAGAGCCATCTAGAGTTAGAAAGCTGGGAAAATCTCACACACGGTGTGTTGTACACGTTGCCCTTCTCCAAGGCTTCCTTGGCTCACCCAGGGCTGCACAAAGATTTTCAACTCGTGAGAAGCTTTCACGTCCAGAACGAAAACCACTCTGAGATCAGGCATGGCTGAGGCTGCAATGATTTAATGAATTAGCACAAATTTGTCTGTTAAGACTAAGTGGGTAAATTAAATTGAAGTCAGACTTTTGGATCATGCCACTTATTTAGGGAGATCCGTCCCTACACAACTTGCTTGTTCTGAAATGGGTATAAATAGTGCCATCAGAGTCTCCAGAACTGAAACCCATATTTAAAGTGTGAGACACTGATTCTAGCCCTGACGGAGGTGCGGAAGATCTATCAGATCTCAGCTAGTGCAAAGCTGTCCTGCTCAGCTGCAGGCGGATGAAAGGATGTGAAACCTGACTGAAATCTCCTTCTTATCAAAGGTAATAGCTCTGAAGTCTGCTGATGACATTGTCAATAGCCAGCTGTCAGAATTAACTGTCTATTATGTAAATCTAGTCATTAACATTTGACATTTCATAAACACAACAGTGGATGCATCATGGGATACAAAACTAATTACAATTATGTGTTGGGTAACTTTAAAAGGCAAATTGTTATTTACTTCTCCATAAGTTGTGCCTCTATTAGCCATTAATTGTTAATCTATTCTTTAAAAGAAAAATTCCACTGTTTCAAGAGAAAAAGCAGTGACCAGAGAACAGATAAATCACTTTTATGTCCTTAGAACAGCTGACTTTACACTTTTATTACGTTGTTTGAAAAAGCATCTTTTCATCTGGAAGGAATCAGCTTAAAATGTGATTGTCAACACAACTAAACCAGCTTTCTGTTTAAAATGGCTGCTCATGAAGCTTAAAACTGAGGTTTTGCCAGGATTTTCTTTACAGACTTTAGTTACTAGAACCAAGAGATTTTAGATGGGATGTTCACAGGAAATACCTGGCAGACAGCATAAAATGCAAAGTAAAGCATTTTTGTTTAAGTTGTAGGAAGCATGCACGTGAAAACGAGCACCAGTGTTTTAGGTCAAAAAGCTTTCTTTTTAAAATAGAAGCTTATAAATTGTAGTTTGAGACAGGGAAGAGAAAAAATCCTCATTAATTTTTTCATGTTTTGACCTAAGTAATCAGAAAACATATATTTAGTGTATTTCTTAAACTGTGTTTCATACTTACCTGTAATTACACCATTATACCTCTCTCTAATTTGCATGTCTTTGCCTCATCTAATTTCATTTTTTCTTCACTGGTTTATATCTGAAAAAAACAGCTTTGTCTCTTTTATACCAATCCTTTTAATTACTATAGTCTGCAGCTGTTTGTTTATATATAATTCTGCTTCATTTAAATCCCTAAATTTTTTGAATCTCTAAAAAATGCAGATGAAGATCCTATGAAAAATAAAGTATTGCATTCAGTGGTAGAGTATTTCCACTACGGAAATAATTCAGAAATAAATGAGCTTTACATTTGCTCATTATTTTAACTGCAAAGTACATTGAGGTAATAAGACTACATCTAGCTATTAGAATAGGTAGAAATTTTTTTTTTAAAACTCATAATTTTCTTGTTTTGAGGGTAGGTTAATTATGTTACTTAGAACATTTTTACTAACTTTATATTATGCCATAATCTGAAAAGATTATTTTTTTCCCAGTCAATTAATCTTGTTGGTTTCTTTTAATGTCGAAAGATGAATTGCATTATATGAGAAACTTCTGAAATACATGTTTGTTAGAAAGACAATCCTTCCCTGACAGCCTTCATTTCATTGAGTCGTAGAGCTGCCATGGCAGCAAAAACTGCTGGCTATGCTATACATACATCACTGACACTTTTCTCTTTGCTTTATTCTTTACCCAAATCTCCCTGTATATCACGCTTCACATTCTGAAAGAAAATTAGTCACCTAAATGTTGAGAATATCCATGTCTGACCATGGAGGAAAAACTGCATCTAAAGCAATGCACCAACTTGAAATAAAAATGTAAATAGCTATGAATAGTTGACAGTTATGTAGATTTTCCATGGATTGCATCTTAAATAAAACAAGGTAAAATGAAGAATTAGCATCGAGTATGGTAATACTTTAGAAGAGTGCATTTCTGTATAATGCTAACTCATATTTCAGAGCACACTGTATTCCATATGACTCTGAGAATCAAACTCTGAAAAAGTTTATTTTGCCTGTTGTGTTATTTCTCTCTTCAAAGAAAATAGAATTCTAAATCCATATGAGATTGAGTTTTTAGGTTTCACATTCTTTGCGTATGCAACTTCACTTACAGCCGGCTGTGGTTTTCTTTACCCTAAAAATAACAATGCTAACATTAATACAATAAAAAAACTTTTAATTACAAAAATGTTTACATTGAATGTACCGTGCATGTAACACACTGCATCTCCTTAAGGAAGGCATGCGTAGAAGCATAGAGAAACTGTACCATGGCATTCTATCTATCCAGCGTGGAAAACTTCTTTCACAGGAAGCCAGCAGGCACTTCACAGTCAAATTCTGAAGCTTTGGTGTAGCACATGGGGCAGTAACTCTGACTGAAGGATTGGCTCCAGTTATGAATACCGAATCAATTCCCATGCTTTTTTTTTTTTTTTTTTATTACAGCCTGCCTTCAATATTTGTGTGGTTTTGCGTATTTTGGCTTTGCCTGAACTTGCATATACACTGTTGTGTAGCTGACTATCATGCACCGGGTGTCTCAAGAACAGAATGATTTCTTAGGCTTTATTTTAATCTGATAAATGGAATTTTCCATAATAAGCAAACACCTCTGCATCGTAGGAATTTGGTAGCCAAACCCAATACATCTACTCCTTGTTCTTTGCAGCACTTGAACTCTATGGCAGGGACAAATACTTTTACTCTCCCAATATCTCCTAATCTTGGTAGGGGCTCAGATTGCTTACAATTAAAACAATTCTTAATAAAACTAATTTTTTATATTATTTGAATCCCAAATAAAATAACTTTATCTCCTGGCCTAACAAAAGTAATTTTGATCAATGTACCTCCTTTTATTTGGAAAACCCCATTTTGTAACAAATCAAATATTCCACTTATGTCTTAAAGTAAAAATCTAAATTCAGATAGTTTTCTATATAAAATACTTTATAATATCAAAGATAAAAGTCTTTTACTTGGAAATATCTTCTATCTCTGGTATGAATTACCATTTAGTATATGGGTAATATTTATTCATTTGATTGCCATCACTATTTAGAAGAATCCATTTTGTGGATAAAAGTAAAGTACTAGCTAATCGGCATTTGAGCCTTTGTTTTAATATATTCTCTCATAATACACCACTACCTTTGAAAACACAAAATAGTATACTTGCACAATATTCAGATTTTTATATGTTTATTGGGTCACAACATATCAAAGTACTTAATCTTGATTTTTTTTAATCTTTTCTTAATAAATGGGTAATTTAATTAAAATATTGAAACTAATTTAGGTTTTCTTTAGGAAGCCTGTAAGAGGCAAACCAAAATTTTTAGTTATATTTTTAAAAATCCTGTGCAAATGAAGCATATTGTAACAATTTTGAGAAAAATAAAACATCTCCTTTAGTCTTCTTATATGTTAATAACTGCAAATAATTAATAATTTTTCAAAGTTGTAATATTACAAGAAAAATAACAGGATAGTTTTGTACAAATAACAATTTTCTTAGGCTTTCTCCAAAATTTTATTATAGCAATTTTATCTAGTGTTACAGAAAGGAAAAGGGGATGGGACATTTTAATATACTCCTGAGAAAAAATGTATTGGTGTAAAAGGTGAAAAATTTACTAGTAAGCAGTTTAATATAGGGAGAGTCAACTATCACTGCAAAACACTAAGGATCAGTGGCAAGAAAGCTCTCCTCAGCATCCTGTTTAGGAAAAAGCAGTTTTAGAAGTAAGTCTTTCTAAGTTACCATGAGGGAATGCTTGGAATTTTGTCTTTCTACCAAAAAGGATTGGTTTTCCCTTGATTGTCATCAGTTTGCTAGGTTGTCCTGCTATTTAAGCTATTAAAGACTGGTGTGCTGCTTGGTCTCAGGTGATCCATAAAAAGGAATGAAGCCTTGGGAAGGTAAACCATCACCAGACTGGCTCGGTGTATCAGCCTTCCATGACGGAAGCTCTTTGTTGAGAATTGTTGGCAATTGCAGCAGTTTCCAACCGAAGATAAGAGGCCGCGTTCTCAGATAATGCCCTCGATCACACACCTGATGACAGACTCCTGCATGCAAGTTTTTTCAGGTGCTATGTTTGCTCAGTAATCCTTCAGTGCCAATCTTTTCTAAATGGTGAGCAGGTCCCGTCAGTAATGGACATCAGCCATTAAGCTTGTAATATTTGTCATATATCAGGTTACGGCTTTGTTACTGCACTGTGATGAATGGATGCTGTTATGCTTAGAGAAAATAAAGAAGTGCTATAAATTTAGCAGTCAGTACTAAACGAGTTGCTACTTTAAGGGCCTGATTCACATCCTTCTCAAGTCAACGGAAAGTATTCTGTTGGCTAAAGCCTTTCTATCAGGCCTTTCATTTTCTTCCTCTTTTAAGAAACAGAAGCCAGGGCTGTCAGAAAATATGGTTCTGTGTTTCTCACTATATATGACTTTACACCTACCTATAACTCTTACTTTATGTCTTAATGTTGATGTTCTGTGCAGTCTTTTGGTTAAGCCTGGAGGCACACAGAGACCTGATCACAGAACCTGACAGATCAGCCATGAAATGAACTGGGAGCGGGGTGTTCAAAATGTCATAAAGTATTTCTTATACCTGTTTTTTCATGATCCTAGTAATTTCTATGCCAGATTTTGAAGTCTATACTCTGATTTTATGCTTTATCTACTTGTTGACATTATTGTGGAAGTTAATCTGAATGAAGATAGAGGTAAAAAATTATCAAGGATGTTGGAATCTCTCCATGGCAAAGACTGAATTGTGTTTTATGCAACTTCTTTGGGAAGTTCAGATAGTGCCCAAAGAACTTAAAATTCATTAAAATCCTTTCTGGTGACATAAAGATAATTAATTTCTTTTTTATATCCCAGCATATAAGTAAACCTAGTACTTATGGAAAATAAGGGGCTGGTTTAAGGCATAAGCCATACATGTGTTAGCCTTTGTTACTAGCCTTGCAAGAACAACAGTTTAAGCTGACTAGGGGCTACTAACAATGTTCATTCAAGTCACATCCTTAAAAAATCTGGATAACTGTTTACTTACTAGTTAGTATGTTTGCTATAACAACTCCAATTTCAAATGACACAATAGATATCCTGCTTCTGGGAGATAGACTATCATCTTACAGTAATATGCGCTCCTTAAATGTGTATGCTTATTTTTAAATTACAATTAATCCCTCAAGTTCAACCTGTAGTTGCTATGCAACCCTCATTTTCATATATGGGGAGGATTAAATATTAGATTAAATATTAAATATTACTGTATGTAATACTGCCACTAGCTTTTTGTTTTTTATTTAATCCTCCCCACTGCTTCTTAAATGTTAGCAGTCTCCTTTGTGCTACCACTAAGATAACCTAAATAAGATATAAAAATGAAAATGAGCATACATGTTGTAAAAAAAAAAAAAAAGTTACAATGTCAGTCAGGAGAAAAACACTGAAACTTGTATAGTTTGGTGTGTTAATACTGAGAGACATCCTATAAGAAATGCAAGGACAGAGTTCCATACCAAAGGGTGACACAAATGCAGACAGGAAGAATGAAAGTATTTCCAAAGGTAGATGTTAAAGAATGTAAAATAAGATAAAGACAGCCTGGAAACTGGAATGAAATCTTTTTGGTTTATGTAAGGAACATTATTTGTTTTTCAGTAGAGGAAGAGAACAAATTTGAATGCAAAGCTACTCAAAATATACAAATTACGGCTCTTACTCCCTAGACAATACAAATGCTTTAAAACTATTAAAAAAAAAAAAAAAATCCAGGATATTTGACCAGTATAAGTTGCTGCTGTTTGTCTACTCCTTATGATCTTCCTTGATTCCTTCTGTGCCAGTTATTTCATTCAAAATGAAGCTCATACCGCCTTCAAGAGCATAGCACATAAATTTACTTTCGTCTGCTGTGTGATCACTGTAGTCTACAGTGCCGTAGGCTCTGTGTAAACAGTATACTCTTTCCACATTTGTTAGTGACCTGCAAAAATTACAGATTATTTACCAAGTTCTTCTGCACTACCTTTCTAAGCCTTTTCTGGCATATTACCTAAAGCTGTGTTTAAGACAACATATTAAATTACACACGTTGTAATTTTACAATTGCCCTAGGTTTTAACATCTCCATCATGGAAAGGAGAATTTAAACACCTAGAATTCTGTTGTATAGATAATATGCATGTATCGTGCCAACAAGTGTCTAACAGGCATTTCTACATATCATGGGAATTATATAAAATTTGAATTCAGATAAAATTGTGTCAGCATTACCTGAAATATATGGGTGAGTCATCATCTATTGTGTTATTTTCCTTGCTTTAAAAAAAAATGCAATTTTTTTTTCATTTGTGAAAGATCTTGTTCTTTATCTTACATAGAGTGTTCATGTGGTAGAAAATGTTGCAGATAGCAGTGGTGAAATGTGGGGGTGCCTGATAGTATCCCACCTAGCCTTGGATATCTATGTTTCCTATCTTAACTGATGCATGACCAAAGCTTCTGCTTCTGTGATTCATCTGAGACCACTTTATAAACACCTGTGCATAGAAGATCTTTCACAGGAAGAAGTTAATTATAAAGCACTTATATAATAATATGTCTAACTATAACAGAACTATCTAACACTGCTTGCCCATCACTGAAAAACAGCTGAATGAAGAATTCTGTTAGCCCTGAGGGCTTGCTACTGACTTTGTATGTGTGCCTGATAGTCATTTCATCAGAAAAATTAAGCACCTATTTGTGTAGCAAAACTTTGGAATCATCCTTAAATGTGTGGGACAAAATCTGCTTTGTCCTTGGAGCCAAGTACAACACTTGCTTAGCAGCCTACCAGTGATCATCCAACACGGTGGATGCTTACATGGTAAAGCTGGCTAAACTGGTGCAGGGTGGATGATGTGGTCCCCTATGCAAGCCCATGTACATCTAGGAAGTCCTACCAGGACAGACCCTGGGACAAAGGGCTACATGATGCAAGCTGCAGTGTGGACAAGACCCGAGGTAGAACAGCTCCGGTAGGAATTACTTATGAATAAAATTACTTATAAAACCAGTCCTGCAGAGATACATTTTACCTAATTATTGATAAAGATTTTCTGGTTTATTGTGGTGTGAAAACTGATGCATTGTCCCATAAAAAACTATGAGCTACTATTTTTCCAAGTTGTGATGATTGTTCTTTTTAATTAGAAAATCAGAGTTAATCCAAGTTAAACTACTCTTTCTAGACTGTACCAGAAAGTTTGGATTTAACACTGATAAGACAAATTTTAAAAGTCATATCTAGAAAAGATTGTAAGGAAACAAACCTTTGCCAGATGGAGACACCTGGTAGCTCAGTCCACTTCTAGGAATTTCCAGATAATGCCTAAAACACACCCATATGATTGGGCTCCTCATAAAATACAGTTGTGTATGCTACCTGTTTTTTGAGAAATAGAAGCCTCTGGAAGATATTTTCCTATATACAGTAACTTAAAGGGCTTGCCCAGGGTATGGAGGTTCCTGCTCCATACACAAAGGAATCTAGACTCTCTATTCCCACTTGCTGGACCATGGTCTAATTTTACATCCTCTTTTGGTAGTCAGAGGAGGAAAAGTAGAGAATAGGAATACTCACTTTACATTTTTGTTACATCTGTGTCTTTCAGGATGTACCCATTCAGAGAGCTCGGTCTGTGACTCAGTGATAGTGCACCTGAATGGAATCATGGCTACTAATTGTTTTCCCTAAACTTTTTATGACAATAAGTTTATTTTAAAAAATCCCTTGCAGATGTGGAAGAGGGCAATTGAACCTGACTTTCTGGTTAAGAGTTAGCCAATTATTCTTACTGATTCCCCTGCAAAATTATAGGTGTTTATCTTCTTGACTGTAAGAGAAGTAGGTGTCTGATTTGAGGAGTGACTGTGAGCCATGAATTGTAAATGAGGGAAAGTGCTCTCCACTGGGCCACTTACGCAGCAATAAGAGTCGGGATGTTAAAGCCCCTGTAGCTAAAGTCAAATAGCTGGTCTACAGAGTAAATGAGTCTTGCAGTACCCCAAGCTGGGAATCTTATTCTTTGCAGCACCATCTCTACTCATGAAACCCAGTTCTCCTCTGCTTGTGTGAAATAGATGTCTGTTTGCTTGGATCTGTGGAGTTTCATCAACTTGTTTCTCACTTAGCGTAGCAACAAATTAGGTGCCTGGGGCTGCACCATCTTCAGCAGTTACAGCCTTCTGAACTAGGCATTCAGTCCTTTCATCTCTCCCTAACATCACCAACCTTCCCAGGAAAGCTGGTCGCTATAAAATCTGAAGCACGTAACCAATCATGTCTACTAAAAGCTGGAAAGACCATGGGCTGCCATCAGAAGGCATATGGATGTCTTGCCACAGACCTTCTGCTTCAAGAGGCTACTTATGATATAGTCTTCTATTAAAAGTTTCAACTTTGGATCCAGGTTCCCTGTACCTGAATAATGAAGCACAGTACAGAGCATCAATTCTATAAGTGCTGAGATTTGGGGTGCTGAAGAGAGTGCCCCAGACTTGCAGGACTTGAGAGAGGAGAGTCCTAGAAATGGAGACTGTGGGACTGCACCGTCAGGAGGAGTGTTTCCAGACCCTAAAAAGGAATTTCTGGTTTTGCTGGGAAAGAAAACACACCGTAAAAGCAGATCTGTGCTGCGGGGATAGCACTGACTGCAGAAGTAAGGAGCAGTGCCTCTTGCCAAGCATTTATAGACTTTGCTGAGGCAGGGCAGCAGCATCTCTGCTTATTTTGCTAGCATGTAAATGCAGCCTGGCATGGTTTTAGAAGGGTACTTACAGGGCTTTAGTTCTCCCATTAGCATCCCTTGGGGCAGTGCAGGCTCTTGTGCAGCATAATGGACACATTTCACTGCTGCACAACTTGACCTGATTTCATCAGGGCTGCATATGCTGCTGCAGCTTTGTTGAGATAATAATATGCGTCTACAAAACTATTAACCTGGTATTTCATTGTTCTGAAGTAGAGAAACCATCAGTCAGTACCTGAGACTCCACTGAAGTTAGGCTAAAGGCATCTGTTTGGGAGTCTTTTAGGCACCGAGTAGTAAACTGGAATAAAAGAAAGTTATTCTAGTTAATTTCTGTTTCCTGTTTTTTCTTGTCTGACCTGACTTATGGAGAAAAATTAAATTTAAAACAGACATTTATGATGGATCTGATCTAGTTGTAACTACTTTTTGGAACAGTTTGGTGGTTTTTTTTTATCGTACCTTGCTTATATTTATATTTATATTTGTGTTTCATTATTGGAAAAAGGACTTCAGTCATGCCTGATAAGAGTGTGATCATTAGTGTTTTGAGAACTGGCTGGAAAAGAGTTCAATTAATGGGAAAAGAAAGTATAAGAAATGTTGAACATTTCTCTAATTGATTATTTACGCATTTTTCACTGGAAGCTAACCACAACCTTTTTTCAAAAATATTTTGTTCTGAGTTTTATTTATTTAGCTGTAGGATTTCCTTAGGCATTTAGATTTTGAACTAGATATTTAAGTTAGACCATGTAAGACTTGGAGAACAACTCTTATAAGGAGCTGGAGAACAACGCTTATGAGGAGCGGCTGAGGGAGCTGGGGTTGTTCATTCTGTAGAAGAGAAAGCTGAGGGCAGACCTTATTGATCTCTTCAGCTACCTGAAAGGAGGTTGTAGAGAGATGGGGGTTGGTCTCTTTTCCCAAGTAACCAGTGATAGAACAAGAGGTAATGGCCTCAAGTTGAGCCAGGGGAAGTTTAGATTAGAAATTTCGGAAAATTTTTACACCGAAAGGGTTATCAAGCATTGGCTGTCCAGGAGAGGGGTGGAATAGTCATTCCTGGGGACAGACTTAGAGCTTAACAATACGGTTTAATGGTGGTTTTTGTCAATGTTACGTTGATAGTTTAACTTGATGATCTGAATGGTCCCTTCCAACCTACACAATTCTATGATTCTGTGTATTGCCAGGGATGGCTACATCAGTTACTGAGGGTTAACTTAAATTGTGAGTCAAGACTATTGAAAAAAAAAATAGAGACACAGAGTGTGCTTACTCCTCTAAGCATGCTCATTGTTGATTCCCATGGAAAGGGGAGCTGTACACAAAAGGCAAATACTTAGAGCTGGCAATAAATAAGGGCTGAGTATTCACCAGCTTCCTGGCTCACGGTAGAAGTATTTCATCTAGAAGCCAGTACAATGTTTATAAAAATTTGTATCCATTACTAACTACACTAAAACACTGGTTTTACTCATATTTTAATATAGATCTTTCTAGGCAAATAATATTTTTCTTTGTGATATTCTACTGTAATGTCATGATATTCTCACAGTGACATTGTTCCCATTGTAGGAATGTATATTTTACTGCAAAGAGATCAACTGTTATTGCTTATGGAATTATCAACTGCACATTCTTCTGATTAGTCATTCTTAAAATAGGGTTCTCTGAACAGAAACCAAAAGGATATCCAATAGATAGAGCTTCTCATTTACAGTCCAAACATTCCTCCTGAAATCCCAGGAAAGAAAGATTCCTTTAAGTATTCCCGGTAGTCTAGGAGTAAATCACTGTAAATCTCACAGACTTCAACAACTGGAATAGAAAGAGTCCTGAGGTCATACCTGAAACAGACTTTTGGGGAGTAAAATATTGCTTTACTAAATGAGTCACTGGGCCAGCTGTGTTTATATATATTGTGCAATTAAAAGTTGGTGATCTTTCTCCTGATAACAATGGGTTATCCTGTGCTCTGAATTCACAAGTCACATGAAGAAAAATCCAGTTTGGCCAATATCCAAAAATGACAATGACAAGTACATGAGCAAGTGGTGATTTGTCTTGCTCAGTCTCTGGAAGACTTTTTTTTTTCTTTTTTTTTTTTTTTCAGTTCTGTTATTTACAAAGTAATAGAAATGTTGGGCAATAATCAAGCATAGAGAGCTGACGGTATTAATATAGCATTGACGGACTGGAAACCAGATGGTCTGTCAGATAATGAAGTACTATCTGGCAAGAGATTGTTCCTGAAAGCCAACATCCTCACCTATTTAGCACTCTGGAATGTCGACATATCAGTTACCACATTCATGAGGTGGTATGTGTTGTACTTTAGAAGCCATCCCTAGAAGAGGCTCTTTAATTCAAAATTACTGCCTGATGAGAGGGTAAAAGTGCCATTATTATAGCACAGCTGGATGAGTATAATATGTAGCAAGATGTGAACCATACATCAAAAATGAAGTTAAAGAGGAAAACATAATAGGCTGCATCCTGATTTCTGTCTAACCAAAGCCACAGTTTCATGCACTGTTTTAAACCAGCACTGGCACCAGAAGAAGCAATGGTGTGTCCTGTGTGACCAAAGCTGTATGTTCCTGCTTTTGTGCCAGATCATGCCCTTCTGCACTGGTCAGGAGTTGTGAAAGTTGGAAAAATGGCTGGGGTGATAACCTGGCCGTTAAAAACTAAACGTGTTGGCAATCCAGAAGGGTTCCTTCTGGCTCATGACATAGGCACGCAGACTTGTGGCCAGCAGAAAGGAAGGGATGGTGTGGAGGCAGCACAGAGTGACTGGAAAAAGAAGATGAGGGAGGTGAGATTATATCATCTTTGAGAGCAGTACTAGTTTATGCCAAATGTGGGTGAAACCAGAAAATTCAAGAATAGCCAGAGCTATTGGAGGCAGTAGCACAAATCCCAGTTGCTGCAGCTGCTGCCTGGGAAGACAGAGTGGAGAACACCAAAGAGAAAGGCAGCTGGAAGTGCCGGTGGGACCAGTGCCCAGGGTTTGGAGATTCTCCTTGGACACCAAAATGTCTCATTGTGGTTGTGATTGTAGCATAAAGCAGAATGCAAAATGAAGAAAACCATCATGAAGTAGATGGAGTGGTTTATGAAAATGACAGAGAATTGGTAAGGCTATTATCAGTAAGGCTGTAGTTTACAACTTTGGCTTTAATTCAGCAAGGCACTTTCCCTGCCTTTGTGATTATTTGATTGAAAACTTGTTGGCCACATGGTATTAGCTCTTTAACTCCTGCTCATTCTAAATAATTAATATTTTCCATAAGGCATTTTCTTGTAATCACGACTAGGAAGTCCTTTACTCAAGCAAAGAGAGAAAAGTGGTATGTTACTATTGGATGGAAAGAAAATAGTTATGATACAATATGTCAAGATGTAATAAATAACTGATAACTGCTGTTTAGGAGTAGAAATATTTTTCCATCATTGATATTGTTATTAATTTACAACATCTAGAAAATTATTTACTTAGATAACATAAATCAAATAAAAGGCTTCTCTTCCATTCTTTCAGTGCTGTAATATTCAATACTGATTATATAAATTGTCTCTTGAAAAAGTCTGCTCCACTCGGCAAATCCATATACAGAATGTAGCTTCAAATGGGCTAAAGTGGATTTGTGGTTTCACTGAGCCCAGCTGTCTTGGGAGGGTGAATTTTCTGTCATCAGGCAGATGACAGAATTCAGAACTTCCGTGATGTGAAACTAATGCTCTTGCACAGTTTAAATGTGTATACTGAAATATTATCAGTTAAACTCTCTTTTTTCTCAGGCTTAGTTTGGGAATGCTTCAAAGCTATTGTTATCTCTAGAATCAATCGCTAATTCATCCCAGCCCTTAATATTTTTGAATCAAGTAGGGAACAATAATTAAGAGTGGGAAGAGTTTCAGTTAAATAAAAAATACTCAAGACGACACATACAGAAAGTGGAAATTAAAATAAGCTTTTTAAATTGGTATTGTGTTTTATCCCCGGTGATCAGTTAGTGTGGTTGTTAAATGTTTCAACAGACACAAAAACTGGTGGGGCAGTAAATGTAAAATGGTTTAGAATTACACCAAATGTTATGGTCACCGTGCAAGTTAGGGCATTTTCATATGGGTAAATACAAAGTAATTTAAGACGCAGTCAAAACTTGCTATATACTTGCTATATCCACAAATGCAGAGAACATTGTCTTAGGAAGCAGTGACATCAAAATAATTAATTGTTAAAGATAATTACATCAACATGAGCTCATAGGATGATGCCATAGCAAAAAGGATCATGCAGACAATGAGATTTGATACAAATGGAAATATACAAAGAGAAAAGTGCTATGTGCAACTAAGGAATAGTAAGGAAGTACAGAATTTTGCCTCTGTATATAACTTTGTTAATGCAACAGATAAGAAACTGCATTAAATCAACACTTCAAAGAAAATGTAGAGACACTGAAGAAATTTGAGAGTGCCACAAAAGTATCTTTGGAGGAAAATA
Organism: Pedionomus torquatus; assembly: GCA_013398155.1. NCBI lineage: Eukaryota > Metazoa > Chordata > Aves > Charadriiformes > Pedionomidae > Pedionomus > Pedionomus torquatus. The sequence goes on along the minus strand of VZRU01011016.1, from coordinate 181,267 downwards.
ATTTGTGTCACAAAATTCAAGGGACTAAGTTTTTGTGGTTGTGAAAGAGAATATTGAAAAGTTGCTTGATTGAGATGTATATCAATAGTTTTCACCTATGGAAAAAGTTTTCTTGCACCTGTGAGTTCAAGAGCTTTCAGCCTCACTCACCACAACCACTTCAACTGTGGTGAATCTGATACTAAAGGAAATGTGGCCTTCAAACACTGCTTTCTCTGAATGTAGGAAAACACTGGAAAAATCATCTGGAGGGCTTTTGCTGGAGGGCCATTACTTAATTCTTTCCAAATATTGTTTAACGTAGTTTCTAGATGAAAGCTTGTATCAGTAAAGTGATGTATCCTAAATGGTCCTTTCTGAGTTTGTAGCCTAGTCTCATAACTCATCCCCTCTCTTATATTAAGCTTCAAGAACAGGAAATCTTGCGCTGCCCTAAACATACCATACCACTTGGAGATTTGCATTATAGTAATGACTGTACTTACATCATGCTTCAGAGCTTCAGCAAGTCACTGTCAGGGATCAAGAAGGATTATTTTTCCTTAATGCACAATTGACTAGATGCATGATAGAGAGAGGTTTTTTTTCCTTCCTTTTAAGCATGATTGGATACAGATGAAGATGTGATACCATGGATTAGTCCTTTGAGTAAAGAGGAAATCCATTTTGGGGGGAGGGAGATTTTATTTTTGAAGGCTCACAGTCTTACCTACTTACAGTTTGGGGGTAAGAGAGGAATTTCTGCCTCAGTCTGGTAGGGAATATCATACATTTCCTGTTCCAGGCATCGTCTCTGGCGTTTTCTGGCCATTTTCTGCATTCCACTTAGCCTGCTGCTCAGATTCCCTGCCTTCAAGACCAATGTTGTCTTTAATCTGGAGAACAAATACAGCAAAGTGAAAGGTCTTTTTATTCCTATTGAGCATCCCTTCAGTCAGCCTGAACAGTATCTCTGACCATAAATACCCTGGTTACACATCCATCATGTGTTTAACATTTTAGCTTTATCTCTTGTCCTATCACCTCCACATGCATTTCTTTCTTTCAGAAGATTTCCACTCCAAAAAGACTTTTACTGTTCCCAGCATTTCCTTTGTTTGAATTTCTTGTGATTGGGTATACAGTGCAGTTTTATTGATAATTGTGTTATCATGAATGAGTGTGGAATCCCATGGTATAGAGATGGTATGAGCATCTGGGGAAAGCTTCTTTAAGAAGTTGTAGGCATCACTTAAACCAGGTGTGTTGTTGAAGAATACTTGTCCTCTAAAAAGTAGTTACTAAATGCAGCTATTTGTTTACTTATTAAATGTATTTTAAACCTCTCTGACCAATTTCTTATCATAGATACCCCCTCCTATGGCAGGCATCGTTATGCTCTCCTCTCAAAGCTGCACTGTCCACATATAGAGGTTTGTCCAGGTCTTTGCCCCACTTGTTTATTCTTCTCTGTTATTGGTAATCCTTGATATACCTCTAAGTGATACTCTTAGCATGCTGCATTTTCTTCTGTAAAAGCCTCTTCAGAGGCTGAAAAAATGCTAACTCATTGTAACCCCAGCATAAGCCTCCTTCAGTGTCTTTACTTATTAAGAATTTAGTTTTTAGTTCAGATTGGGATTTGGGCTAAGATATAGATGAGGTTTTGTGCTGTCCAATGAGTCACTTTGCCAGTCTGAGCACATATAACAAGAACAGCTTAGCGACTGAGCAAGTAACAGAACAGATTTAGTTCAGTTCTCTGGTGGCTTAGTCAGTGATGTGTTACACTACTGAGAATAAACCTGGTGCTAGGATTTTCTTTTTGCTCCTGCTGTTGTTTTGTTTTGCTATATTTTGCAAAGCGAAATTTTGGATCAGTTCCAGGCAATTGTAATATATTGATTTAATCCTAATTCAGTTGGCAAGAATACTTCGAGATCTGAGGAGCAAATGTCTAGTTTTTCCAGACCATTCATACCCACAGGCCATTCTTTGTAACAAGTAGTAGTTTTATTCTATCATTTTAAAACAAAAAAAATGAAGCTTAAATTATACTGTAGTGTCATTAAAAGAATTTTTTCAGAAATGGCAGATGTATGATAATGCTTCACTTTTTGAACCTTTATTTTTACCTTAGAAGGTAAGAGTTAGTGATAGCTATGCCCAGTCCTTCATTGTGAGGACAGTGTTTCTTATTCCCTTCAGCTCTTATAGCCTAGCCTTTGTTTGCAGTTCTCAAAATTTTCAGTGACAGTAGGCCAGTTTCACATTGCATCAGTCCACCCACTTCCAAGAAAATGTTTCCAAAGGCTGCGTGTACTTCTGAGAACATGAAGACAGAGGCACCAGTGTTTACTTTAATAACTGATGAAAATAAAATGTTAGCGATTAGAATCTGTGCGGTTTTACTTGATTTGGGCATATCCCACAGAAAAATTAAAAAAAAAAAATTACAAAAAGATCATCCATTACCAGTGGGTAATTTCCTGGACACTGAAATGCAAAAGAGCCAAGAACATTCTGCAGCTCCTCACAATTCTGTATGTGTAGAACTGTACACAGCTACAGATGTTTCCACTGCTGCAGAATTCACTGAATTCTGCCAGGGAATTTGGCCCAGATGTGCTATAGAATTACAATGACCCTGGTAATAGTGAAACTTTAAGCAGCAAACACCAGATGTCCAGTAAAATGGTTAAAACTGAGATCCAAAGCATTTTTTTTACCACATCATCACAAACAAGTATGGAGTGAATAAGCTGAAAATCTCAAGTAATACTTCATTATTCGTCATCTCTGAGATGATTCTATGTGCTTGACTTGTTGTGATGTAGTGCCATTCAATTCTAACATCTCATAGGAAGGCTGTGTTCCCAGAGGCTTAAATAATTTTGAAAAATGAATTAATTAGACAGGTATATGCATTAAACTTAATACAAGGTTGTATTTTTCTCCTTGCCTCCTTTCTCTACTCATTTTGCTTGAGGAGTGACTCTGGCTATGTGTGCTGTGCTGCTGCCTTATAAGAGCCTGCCCGCAGACAGGATAAATGAGCTGCTGTTAGTGCCAGCTAATGTAGTTCTGCTTTAGCTCAAATGGTAGCAGACTCGAGCTGCGGTACCAGGGCTCCGTGCACTGCTACGTTCTGCGTCTGTATGTGTGGTAAATGTACTTTTCCTCCAAAGGACAAGTATTCATTACATTATGAGGCACTGCTTTATTCTTTGTGGTTTCCGAGGGGTCCATGTGCAGGGCAGACCCTAGAGACGATGGAAAGCATTACATTTCTCTTTCCACTCTCTATTGACTATTTATGATTCTTTATATCCTCAAGTGTAAGTTTTGTGCATTCACTATCAGATTGTACACTTAGACATTTTTTAAGATCCTCTAAACTGACAAATTATTTCTCTTACAAATCCTGAATCTAAACGTACGATGTTATTCATGGAAGCCCAGTTGTGTTTGTCAGTGGTATAGATCTGTATAGGGCAATAGACATATATCAGTATTTATAAATTAGATTCACTGTTTTTGATTAAAACTTGAATGTAGCAGTAGTCTGCTCTGTTCTGTCTCTAGAAAACTAAAGGTACCAAGCTTTTTCACTTGGACCTGGGTTCATAGGCTTCATAGATGAAGACTGAAGAAAAGTAGGACCACAGGTTTAAAAAGGTCTTGAATACTTAGAGAGAAAAAGTAAGGAACATGTAGTCTTTGAAAGAAAAGGAGTAGTTATGTTCTTCAAACTCTCTTAAAACTTCCTTGCAAAACATGTGGTATAAACTCTATTAAAATAAAGAGTACTACTCTGACTTCAGTAGGAACTGAATCTGTGAAAAGACCGTAGCTCTGTTATGTTACTTTTGCATAAGAAAGTATAAGAACTTGTTAACTTAAAAATATGTTATTCTCTGGAAGAAAAACTCATCATAAACCAACCAGAACATCATGGGAGAAAGAACATTAGGTTAAACTACTGCTTTCAAAAATACTACTGCTTAAGAATTTATGATTTCTCTCATTTTTTATTTATGCAGCTGTTTAGATAATTTTCAGCTGGCCTCAGGTGATATCCTTGTGTGAATTTTTGCAACCCAAAAGGAGAACACAAGGCTGTTGTCAACACTGCTGAGTTTTTCTTTTTTTTTTTTTTTAACTGTATTTCCAATTTTCTATTGTTTCAGTACAATCATAAATTTTGGAGTTATTCCTTGAACTGCAGACACAAATTTTATTAAAATCTCACTGACCTTGTGGGCTTTTCAGGATTTTTAACTTACAGCAAAACAGAACCCATAGAAGAATCTACTGTGTTGTGTATCAACGCTGGTAGCGTTGGATGCATTTTCTTGGAGCATTGCCTGGGGATGCCCAGTGTTTCCAGTGACTTCACCACATGTTCTTTCAAGAACAGCTACAATGACAACAGAAAGCATTGCATTTGGAGCTCTCTTGCCACCTTGCAAATCTGCTGGTGGCACAGACTTGCTTGTCTTTGACAGCAGTTTGCCAGGCACAGGTTTGCAATGAAACTGCAGTTCTGACTGCTTTTAAAAAGTGTAAACAATTTAAATGTCTTCTTCTGCCCTTGCTGGTTTTACAGTCTGTAGAGAAGCTTTTCACGTGGCTCTAAATCAACTCTGTAGGATAGCAAGTAATCATTTAGTCATGCCTAGTGAAATGTTTATATTGACTTTGTAATGTTCTCTGATGACGGTGAACAAGGAAGTAGTGTGGTTGCAAATTGCAGCTACACTTACGGAGTGTGAGATCATGGCAAATCATACCGCTGCAGAGGTGCAATGATAATCTCCGGCTAATCCAGCTGAGTTCTAAACCCAGCTCAGAGCTGGTTACCGAGGGAGCCTCACGGTGTGTTTGTGAGCTATGCAACAAAAAAGGTTTCTCTTTTGGAAATGCAGAGAAAATTAGTGATCTAGAAGTAAAGTAAATTTAACCCAATTTGTCTTTCTTTTTGACATATTGATGGCTATAAATGTATTATTATTTTAAGTCATAAATTGCAGAAAGGTTTGACACAAAAGAAATCGTGCCTTCTGCCGTAAAATAGATTGTGTTGCATTTACTTGAATTGCTACTTGAAACACCTTCTTCATTTGTAAAGTAAAATACTCTACATGCTTTTAAAAGTAACTTGGGAGAGAGGGTTCCTTTGTTTTGTTTGTTCAATGCCAAAGTGGCAAAATTTCTTTTTTCAGAGGAATTCAAGTTGAGAAGGGTGCTGGATCAGAAGAGTACATTGAGAAAAAAGAAAACATTTCAAAAGACATGTACAAGTTAAACCTGCTGAGGCAGGTTTGCTGCTCAAAGAACACATTGGAAGTTTTTTAAAAAATAAATAATCCAGCAGAAACTGCCACATCATTGAGACACAGACTCCATTACTTTTTAAAAAAAAGTTTGTCAGGTTTCTTTACAGATGTCTGTGCAGATGAGGAGACTGTTGTCAGGTGGGGCATGGCTACATAAGGGAAGAGTAGAGCACTAAATGATAGGTAGCAATAATAATAATTAGGGCAGCTACCTCTACATGATTCTTCCCTTTACGTATTTGCCTTGCCTGTTGACCTGGTCTGAAAAGGCATTTACGTATTTCTGCGTCACAATCTTGTAGAAGGTTTTTCATCGGTATCGAAAGTATGTCACTGGTGTAAAGCCTTGCAAAATCACTGTTTAACTGACAACTTTGGTTGGAATCCTTTGATAAATCTTTGCTAAGCCTTTTTCATTTCTCAGTCACTGAAACCTGCCTTGCCTATCCTTTTTCTCTTTGAGAGACAAAGTAATGACATGGCATCGTGGTGCTTTATCTTCTGAATTGTGTGAGAAGGGCAGGAGGAACATCACCACAGTGTGCAAGTTTCATAGTGTTGGAGGTGGAATCAGTTTGGAAGCACTGCTGCATATTGCCTGAAAAGGGAGCTTTCATGTTTGAAATGTATTTTGATTTTTAAAAAAAATGAAAAGCAAGTTTGTTTATATTGTCAACTCCCTTTGTTCTTAGACTGGAACAATGTTGAAGAAAATGGATTAATCCCTAAGCTATTTTTAGGGCTTTTGTGTGTAGTGCATGAAGAACGGGAGGTATCCTTTTGGGCATCATTCCAGCATCCACGACAGTCAGTGTATAATGCAGATCTTCATCTGACAGTTTTCTTAAGCAATGTAACCTGGGCTGGGGTGAGCTGGATGGAACAAAGGACTGGAGTTTGGTTTCACACCTGTGCACTGTTCCTGCATGATGGCACTTCAGAATGGGAGGAAAGGATCTGTGACACTGTCACAGTACCCAGGGGCAGCACCTGTGACCGTAAGAAATTTCTGCTTCTTTGAGGAGTTATTCTCTTGCTCCCAAGTACATAAAACTCTTTCTAATAACTTTCTTGTGACAGAATGCAGGTATTTTGTCTGGTTTCAGGCAAGTAGTTGCCATTTGTGTGAGTTTTCTCGCACATCTGTGTGATAATACCTTTCACTCCTGTGGTACATCCAGGTACCACAGCTGTCTTCCAGAAGAAAATTCACGTGCCAGTATGTGTACATATTCGTGGTGCCGTTCACTACCTAAGTAGTGCTACAAATTCTGCACACTTTGATCTCTGTACCTCTGAAGAATGTTGCTCTCTTCTGGTGCAACTGTCAACAGTATTACTGTTACAAAATCATGGATCTTTTATGATTTCCTGCTAGAGGTACTGTAAAGGGAGTAAGAGAAATACCTCAAAGGTCAAAATGCTAAAAGACAGATTCAAATTAATTATTATGTGCGAGTTTGTATATTTTTAATGATATCCTATTCATTTTAATGCTAAAAAAGTGCTGCCTTGAGACATTTTTGAGAAATGGGCAAAAATATATAAGGTTCTTAGTTTGTTAAAAACACTGTAAAACCACCTACTGGCCTAGTTTTACTGTAGAAACAGAACATCAATGTGTTTATGAACCCAAATCATTGCAGACAAAATTTTGCACCTGCAGTTATGGTTGCCTGCAGTTCAGTTCAGTTTAAGTATCTACATCACTGATTGCATCTGTAAATTAAAAACGTCTAAGTAACCTAAATTACAAGCACAAATAATTGCAGGTGCAAAACTCATACAAACACAAAATGATCTCTGCAAGTTGGTCTTCTAAATCTCATTGTAAGTTACTGACTGCATCATGAACCTGGAGTCCTCTTGGGAGAGTCACTAATCTGTATAATGACACTGAAAGCCTCTTGAATCTCATATTTAGCAGCAGATGGGAAAGAATACATGTAGTCATATAACTCCCTGGGGATTATGCATGTGGATATTGAAGAGTATAACTTATTCCAATGAAGGCTAACATTAACTTGCAATCAAAAATTTCCTTCCTGAGCCACATTTTTTCTGATGAAATTAAAATAACTTAATGTTGTATTTTTATGAAGTCACAACCGATCTGAGTAAGACACAGTCCCAGGGCAAGCACAGAAATTTTGTTCAGCTCGTGATTTTCCACTTAATGAATCACATCAGTTTAATAAAGAAAAATGCCATCAGTCTTTTCCAGAAAACGCATCTAGTAATCCTTTCTATGATTATTTTTTAGTGTCAGAAACACTAAAAGCACATATTTCTAAGCACATAGCTACAAAAGACTATTTTTTTTTCTCTGGTATCAAAACTGAAAATGAATATTTTTCTTACATTCTTTAGTTTCAATAGACATAGGTGTGGAGCTACTTCAAAACAGTGACTGCTTCCTGTCGTACCAGTTACGGCAGTACTGTTAGCAAAAGGGGATGAAAAAAAAACCCTTAAATTCTCTTCTAGTGTTTGAACAACTAAAACTCCTACTGAACAAATGAAGCATTCTGCCAGTTCTGACAATCCAAAATGCAATGAAGAATTTTTCTGTTTCAGAAGCTCTAGGCAAAGCTGTTTTGGCATGTCTGTAGCTTATTCCTATTGCAAACAAAGGGGCAGCTAAAGGGAAAGTATTTGGGGGAAGAAAATGCTGTCAGTTGTAAGAAATGAGACATGTAGACCCATTCTACAGCCCAGCTAGTGATTACATGAAAGCAATTTTGTAAGAGCCTAGACCAGCTGCCAGTGATAATAACACTGCCATTTGCACTGATTTCAACAGGAATTACACCAAATGGACTAGCTTAAGGCTTCTCAGAAGCATGGGCAAAGCTGATACTTCGTTCACTGGCCAAGGGGACCAAACTACAAGAAAGCTCTTAAGAAGGACCAAGCAGCGGTGGCAGGGAGCCCTGCAGAGTGAGGGTTGCCGTGGGGCTGGCAGCGGTGGAGCGAACAGGGCATGCTGTAGCTGGCAGGGTCCTGCCTCTCCATCCTTCCAGGTAGCCCAACTCCCCCTTGGCAGCAGCTGCTAGTGCAGCTTCATGGGCCCCTGGCACTGGTGTGGCAAGTAGAGGAGGTGTGTTCATATCTACATTTTTAAAAACCTAGCTTAATTTAATACACATTAACCTATGACTCAAACACTACATGGTAGCAATGTACCACTTAACTAATTTATTTATAATTGGCCTTGGGAAAAAAAAAGCCAGAACAAGATGCTCTTTTTTTACACGCAAAGTGTTGAGGCAATGTGGTGCGTTACAGTGCAATGGACAACAATGCGAATGCAAACTGCACCTTCATAGACTTTTTTTTTTAGGTGTCCGAGTATAGCAAAACACAGAAAGTATATAAGAAATATGTGGTATGAGAGGGCTAGGCCCTCATTTGAATAGAGAGAAATTTTAACAAGAACTCCTTTTTTTTATTCTCACTTTTTGCTGCAAAAGACACAAGAAAGGAAGGAGAAGGTTTCATCTTTCCTTCTGTTGAGGGATTTATACTTAGGTGTGTCCTGTAATTTATATTAATTCAGAGTGCAGCCTAGAAAGCCAAAAATTAGCAAGTATTTTGACCAAGAGATTGAGAGGTGATTAAAAGTCGTGGAAGAAAGACCAATTTCTTAGTAAGAATAACGAAGTCACATGGATGATGGATCATAATAACTTCATAATCTGACCCACATGCAGTAAATATGGTGATGACTGTCATTTTGAATAAGTGAGGTAGATTGATGTTGATTATTAATCCATTTCTTGGCCGGTCTGGTTGTTTCTGAGCCAGGTTCTCTGCTATTTAGTATTTTTCCTAAGTATCTTCATAGTACCTTTCATTGACAGTCCTTCCCCTTTTAACCAGTCACTTTTCATACTCTGTGTTGCCTTAACGTACTTGAGAAGTTTCTTTCATGAGTTGGTCTGCTTCTAGCATTCTCATAGCTGGACACTTGGTCTTCTTTTAATACAGTGTAACATCAATGCTACTACAGACGTATGATAACATATAATTCTGCATTACATTTACTTGCTGTGAAAAAAAAATTCTGGTTTTGCTTATTTGCTATGTATTGAAACTGATGGTGATTTAAATGAATGCACACTCAGTGAAAAAATTAAATATGCTATGAAAATAAGTACCTACTATTTAGTGCTGGTGTCTAAAATGGGAAGTATCTGTACAGTAGACACAGAATAGGTAATGAAATATATCTCCAGAATAGTAATTCAGAAGCTATCTTGGCTAAGTGTGTCATTGATAGCTTTATATAAGGTTCCTGTGGGAACATGTGTTTAACATTTGCAGTGGGATAATATACAAAACATATTTCACAAGAAAAAAAGGTATTTGGAGAATAGTGGCTTCCAAACCTGGTTTTCTATGAGTGTGTCAAACCTTTAATATCTTTTCAACTCTGTACCTGTTGCTCACACCCAGCCTTCCCTATAGCACACCTCTTCAGCTGGGCCAATGGCTGTAGACACTGGGATTGTGGATGAACTACACATGTGAGCTGCCTAGTGGCTTGCTGCTCTGGAAATAAACATCTAAATTGTAAGTCCCTTTTTCTCAGCAGTAGGTACTAATTTGTGCCTGCCTTCACTAAGCACTCACTAATTTTCTGGGAATTTAAAATCTTTTAAATCTCCAGTTAGGTCAACATAAAGATTACTTCCCACTAATGGCTATATTAAAGTAATATCGCCCTGTTTTCAACTGGTTTACTTTCTGTTAGTAATAGATTTGCAACATACTATATAGAATGAAATAAAAAAAAAAACCTTTTTCCTGGTATAAGTGAAACTCCAAATAAATTTTATTACATTTAGATGTTCTTTCTTCCTCTTTTTGAATACCCATTCTTCTACCAAGCATGTCTTAAAAAACTTTTCTCTTTGTTGAAACAAAAAAATTTTGTGAAATCAGAAAGTCACGCATTCGTTTAATGTAACTGACATAGTTATGAAACCCAGGTCTTTTATTTATACTTGTAATAATGCAGAGGTAATGAAAGCAAAACTGAACCTAAGAGGGTTTTTGGTTTAATTATAAAACAATGTGGGTAAGAGACTTGGATTTGACAGCAATAAAAGAAAAGGAATATTATGTTCATGCCTTCAATCAGCTTTATTAGATCCTTAAAGGGAAAATTATGTGAAAGACAGAGGAAGAAAACAACAAACTAAGCAAGATCCCAATTTCAGTATAATTTGGAGAAAATAACTGATTTAAGTTGGTCGTTTTGCCAGGGTAAATGACTCAAGGCTTCCAAACAAGAAATGGAAACCAGAAGGATAGCAAAAGCCTGAAAGAACAAATTGAGAAGATATGATTGACTGTAATGTTTCAAAATCAACTGCTGCAAAGATGAGTTTGGGCTGTTGCCCAGAATACAATTGAATGGTGATGTTCATTTAGACCCTTAATGCTGAAACAAAATAAGATGTAGCTGCGTTTCTGTTAGAGATTTACTTGTTCTTTCCAGTGTCTCTAGCTAGGGATATGATGTCACGTCCTCTCTCTTCTATCAGACACTGCAGTGATTGCTGCTGCTGTTCCATAACTTTTCTGAACATCACTTTTCTGAAGGAAGGCCTTAATCCAGGTGATAATATGTTTCAAATGTGAAATGTCATCACCATTCATTAGCTGACTAAAAAATTTTATATGCTGTGTGCAGGTAGGTTAACTCAGGGTTATTGATCATGAAAAAAAAGCAGTATAAGCTTGCTGTGTGTCTATGTACTTTCTGACTGATAAAGCTGTTCAAGTTTTGTTACTATCATGCTAGCTTTTTAAAACAAAGTAAATAGCTCATTCTGCAAAAATTTCAAATAATTGTATCTTTAATGGGAACAATTTGTAAAGCATTATTTGGAAAAGCTGAGGGCAGCTGCTTGTCCTCCACCTCAGGCACAGAAGGCTCTAAAGGAGACTTCGCTTTATGCAAAAGATATAGTCAGTTGACAATAGGCAGCGATGAGATGGGATTGTCTTCTACTTCCTCCTTTCCTTGATTCCTTTCATTTCACTGGCTGTCCTGTGCTTGCTAATCTTTTTTTCTGTTTCTTTTTCAAACAAGAAACTAAAAAAAAAAAAAACCTAAACCACAGTTTGTAATTAAATACTGAGCTAGTCCTTACCATGTTTACTGAATTACATATTGCATATATGGATGTATATCCTCAAAGTTTTTACATGTTTTTAGATTTCTAAAGTTAATGTGTTCCATAGGAATAGACCTTAACTCCTTCTTGACTGTTTTTCATGATGAGATTTTATTCCACACAGGAAAAGAAGAGTAAAGAGAAGAGAAAACCAGTTACAGATCCCTCAAAATTTTGGGGATTTGTAGGGCCATGATCTCTGTGGATTCTCCTGGTTCACACTAGAGATTCCTCCTGCAGAAAATCCTCAGTGTTGACCTTACAGCTGCAGTGTGCGGATCAGCTTGACATGATATGCACAGTGATATCTTTGCACAGGTCTCTTTGCTGCAGGGTGATTAACCTGGCAAAGACAGCTTTAAACCAGGAACCAGTAGGGAGGGAGAGTTACCACAGCTTGGGAGGGAGTGATGGACATACAACAAGCAAAGCGCCTGGGGTGATGTAAATGAGGAACACAAAATTAACAAAACAGGGCTTAAGTGGCATCACCTCAAGCATTTGCATGTAAGCAAGGAAGTCTGAAGTGCCAGCACACTAAAGCACGCAGCACGGGGAGCAGACATAAGGAATGAGAGGTCTGTGTGCAGCTGCAGGGCTGGAATCTTCCTGGGATCTCCTTGATGTGGTGGCGGCTCAATGACTGGAGTGCTACAGTTGGGGGATACGGGTTCTTTAGGAAGGACAGGCTGGGAAAACAAGGAGGGAAAGTTGCCCTTTTGGAAGAGAGCAGCTAGAACACATGGAACTCTCCCTGGAGGTGAATGATGAGAATTTTTGGGTGAGAATTAAAGAGCAGACCAATACTGACGTTAAATGAAGGCCACATTGGGGATGTGAAGGTTGAAGGCAACCTTAGTTGTCATAACTGTGAGATGGTGGAGTTCAAGATTCTGAGAGGAGGGAGCAGGGTAAAAAACAAGATCACAACCCTGGACTTCAGGAGAACAGACTGCAGCCTCTTCAGGGATCTGCTTGGAAAAGTTCCATGGGATAAGGCCCTGGAGGGAAGAGGGATCCAGGAAAGCTGGATGATATTCAAGGACCAGCTCTACTCAGGAGAAGTCCATCCAAACATGCATTAAGTTGAGCAAAAATGTCAGGAGGCCTGTGTGGTTGAGCAAGGAGCTTCTGGCAAAACTCAAACATAAAAAGGGAATATACAGAAGGTGAAAGCAGGGAGACAGGTAATGTGGAAGGAGTGTAGAGACACTGCCTGAGCATGCAGATACATGGTTAGGAAAGCCAAAGCCCACCTGGAGTTGAACATGGAAAGGGATGTGCAAGGTAACAAAAAGGGCTTCTATGAGTACCTCTGTGGTGAAAGGAAGATGAGGGGAAATGTAGCCCTGCTGCTGGGTGGAGCAAGGGCCCTGGTGACACAAGACATGAAAAAGGCTGAAATACTAAATGTTCTCTTTACCTCTTTTTTTAATTAGTAAGACCAGCCTTCAGAAATCCAAAGCTCTAGAGAGCGAGGGAAAGCCTGGCATAAGACTTACCCTTGATGGAAGATGATCAGGTAAAATAATACTTAAGCAAACTGGACATAATCCATAATCCCTGAGGGGATACACCCATGAGTGCTGAGGGAGTTGGCTGATACCATTGCAAGGACACTCTCAATTATCTTTAAATTATCATGGCAACTGGGAGAGGTGCCTGGAGACTAGAGGGAAGCAAATGTCACTTCTATCTTCAAAAAGGGCAAGAAGGAGGATTCAGGGAACTACAGGCTCACCTGTAGGTCAACTTCACCTTGTTCCCTGGGAAGGTGATGAACCAATTAATCCTGAAAACCATTTCCAGGTGCATGAAGGACAAGGCAGCTACTAGGAGTCGTCAATATGGATCCACAAAGGTGAAGTCATGCTTGACCAACCTGATAATCTTCTATGATGATGTACTTCCATGGTATATGAGGAGACACCAGTGGACATTGCCTTCCTAGACTTTAGCAAGGCTTTTAATACTGTCTCCCGTAAGATCCTCATAGAGAAGCTGTTGAAGTATGGGCTGGTTGAGCAGACAGTGAGGTGGATTGAAAACTAGGCTAATCAGCCAAGCCCAAAGGGCAGTGATCTGTGGTACAAGGTCTAGCTGGAGGTCAGAAACTAACAGTGTACTCCAGCAGTCATCACTACTGCATCAAACTCTGCTATGTTCAACTTCTTCATTAATGATCTGAGTGATGGGGCAGAGTGTACCCTCAGCAAGTTTGCTAATGATGCAAAACTAAGGGGAGTGGCTGATTTCAGTGGTGCACAGTGACAGAATCAAAGGTAATGGGCACAAACTGAAAGACTCTGGAATCTGTCACAGAACATCAGGAAACCCCTTTCTGCTGTGAAGGTGGCCAAGCACTGGCACAGGTTGCCCAGGGAGTCTGTGGTATCTCCCTCTTTGGAGATATTTAAAAGCTGTCTGGACATGGTCAATCAGCTCTAGGTGGACCTGCCTGAGCAGAGAATTGGACCAGATGATCTCCAGAGGTCACTTCCATTCCTATTGTATTTGTGATTTAGGAGCTATGGAGAATTGCTTTTCACATTTTCAGTTCCCGTTTCTCTAGAATTTTCAAGCAATCTGGTCTACTGGCCCTCCAAATTGCTGGTATTTCAACACCCGATGTGGTAGAATGGTGGATTACTCTTTAGAAGTGATTATCTGTCTCCTGAGATTGCTGAGATGGCAGATTCTGTTGCTCAAATTCCTGGTATATCCTTCCTCTTCACATTCACTCCCAAAACTTTTCCCTGAGATCCTCAGAAACTGTGGGAATGTTACAAGATTTATGTATTCAAAAACTGCATACATTAAATTATACATGAAGGCTAGACTGAAAGAGCAACCTGTACTGCTGAGTAAGTCTAGCTGATGCTGCTGTGTGGTTTTAGAAATTAATTGTTGCTTTACACTGCAAATTTCTCTGCTTATGCATCCCTTATTAAGAAGACAACCTGGACCACATTTAGATCCAGCTTTTCTGTAGTCAGAGCTACACTTGTGAGTAGATCAGTGGAGCACTTTTCATTTTTGGATTCCAGTCATGCTGGAGTACTAGAAATTCTAAACAAGATGCCAGTTGCAAACATGCTTATAGTGTTTCAGACTGAGTTGAAAGGAAGAAAGTGTTTATAAGGATCTTTATTCTTGTAGCTGATCCTACTTGGACCTCAGTTTCAGTTTGAACTCACATTAAACTGTATGAGTCACATGCTTTAAGTTATTCAGTGTTTCAATAGCTTGCTGAATCAGCAAGAATATACTTTGAACATGTATGACCCATTAAAGAATAAGACTGGATCCAGTATTTTTATTTTGTTATATTAGTATCTATAGATATCTATAGTTATATCTATACCTATATAGATATATGTATGTGTGTGTACATATATTTATGTTCCTAAATGAGACTTCAGGGAAATTTTAACATCTGGTTCCTCAACTGAGTTCCCAAAATCTTCTTCCCAAGGACTGTTAGTGTTTTGTCACAAAACAGTAATTGTATAAAGTGCTCGAGGTTTCCTTTTATCATGGACTGGAATCCATAACTTGCTGAAGGAAGGAAGGATAATGGATATTCTCACCATGGAGCATCTTACAAACACTAAATTAATTTATTTATATGGGAGCATTTTAAGAATAGAACTTTAGAGAAGCATTAAAAGAAGAGTGGAAAAGATGGCATAGCATTTGTGGTATTTTACATTCAGGCTGGGAATATGAATGTAATTGTTTTCCTTTGATGGGCACAGGATGACAATAGGAGATTCTGTCAATGTGATGACTCTTCCACACCTTCCAAGTAAAAGGCTGTTTCAAAGAGGTGAATTACCACCTTTCAGCACTTTAAAAAGATGCAGATGCTTTGCTTGAAGAAGTGATTTCTTCTGCAGACAGTTTCCCTCTTACAGTCCTGAAAGAAGTGCATAAACCCTGAAGATGGAGAAGCTGTAAGATATACCCTTGCTGACTAGCAAGGTAGCTTCTTTGCTCGTGCATTAGATGCCTTACTGAATTCTATGCATTCACTCCCCAGGTTATGTGGAGGCCCAGCAAACAAGAATTGTGTCTACTTTTACCTCATCTAAGCATCTTGAGAACTATCTGAGGTTTAAAGCATTCCCAAGACCCAGCCTCATGCATCCACACTGGTCTTGTAAGCAGAGCTCAAGCTGCCAGCAAATACCCTGTGTCCTTGTAGCAGCCTGTACATATATAAAATTTAGATGATGGAAGGCAAAGCATTGCAACAGGGGGATCTTTGGCTTCAGGCAAGCTCCAAATATCAGCAGCTACTGAAAACTCCTCAGGTGTCTGTGGAGCCAGGCAAGAGAGGGGCAAAGACCTGAATGAGTACAGTGGCAAGAGATTGTCCAAATGTTTTTTCCAACATGAAGTACATGCTTTCTGTTATGCCTCTGTGAATTACCAACCTGTATTAAAATGAAGTTGTCAAAAAAAGTTACTTCATATATTTTGAGGTATACTTAAAACTAAACTTAAATAGATGACTTAACCTAGCAACTGGAGATGAGCATGCAGATTTTTTATATACAGCTTGCTGAAATAATTTTTTTCCAAATCTGTATTATTTTTTTATTTCACTTTTTAATGTTATCACTGATGTGTCAATAAAATTAATAAAATGAAATAGTACTTCTTTATTGTCGAAACTGTTCCTCTTCTGTTAAATACAATTTCTTGTCTACTCAGAAAAAAATTGAGTCAATGTTTTACTTACTCAGTGCTGATTTTTTAATGTCATCTCACCAACACATAACAGAATTCGTGGCACATTTTTAATTAGCAAATAATCAAAGGGTATTTTTTTGTCTGCACGCATGGAAATGCTAAAAGGTTAGTTGCTTTACTTAGAAGATAGAATTGGTATTATGGTAATGATATCTTCTTTATCTGTATGAAAATAATTTGTTTCTTTTTCTTCAATAGATTGCTTGGCTTCTACAAAGGAATTTTCCCTCCCATCTTGGCTGAGACACCCAAAAGGGCAGTGAAGGTAAAAACCCCATACTTCCTACTTTAAAAATGCATGTTGGGGCAGTGGTAGGTATAAAGCATTCCATCTCTTTGCCATTGATTGATATTAGAATCTTAAAGTTATTTGGCATATTGAGCCTTTGATTTTTACTAGGAGGAGACTTTCCTTTTGATAGCACAAGAAAATGTGTGCTTGAACAAGAAGTGTAGAGTGAGCTAATGCTAACTTAAATGCTATTTTTGACCTGTATGTGTAATGTTATCAGAAAAAAAAAATTACAATTAGTTTATATAATCAAAGTTAATGTAATACATTGAGTGCTATTTTAGCCTCATAAATACCTCTGGTTTATGGTGTGCACTTTTTTACTAAAAATGCCTAGCAACATACAAAGCTACTAAAAATAGCTTAATAGATTAACACAAGAAACCATTAAAGAAGCCACTCTTCATAAGTACTTACTCAACAACGTGCAGTTGTTTATCTGTAGGGTTGAAGCACTGCCCCAGTTTCCTTGTACTCCAAAGAGTATTCCATACTTGCACTTTTTAACAGATCAAATGTAGTAATGGATCAAATGTAGTAATGTAGTAACTCTCCATCATGTAAAGAACATTTTGCTCCAGCTCTCTTGAAATAGATGTCAGCCTATCAAAGTGCATTTGCTGTCAAATGTTGATCTGATTTTCTTATATTATCCTTTATATTGATCTATAGAACATTATTTAAGTAAAATTCCTAAGCAAAATACATCAATATATCAACTAAACCTTGCAAACTTTTAATCAAAACCTAGTAATTAAGCACCTCGTATTGAAGTTCTAGATCTATCAAAGCATCCCTTGTGTTTTCATTTTTTCACTTGAGAACTTTGAAGTTTCCTGTAGTTTCATCAAAAGTGTACAAAAGCAGTTATTATACAGAATGTCTTGATTTTCCTTCCTTTCTTGTTTTGCTTCTTTCTAAAAAGGCTGCATATGATTCTGGTCCTTAGTCTGCAATTAATCATTCACATTCCAATTCCTTTACAGAGGAATAATATTTGTATAAAGTGACAGGATGTGACCTTGTAACAGAATCCTAAAGGAGCTCTGGTAATGTCATCTTCTTGTTTGCATTGACATTTTAGATGCAAACTACATATGGCACCTATCTCAAATTATTTAGTACAATTAAGAAAAATACAGTTCTGTTTAACAGTGAAGTGGCAGTGAAGAATAGATGGATGACATTTAAAAGATTCCTCAAAACTCTTATACTTCAGACTGTGATGTTTCCTCTGTCTCTTCATTTAATTTCATTTGAAACAGGGCAAAGTCAATCTGATCATGCCTTTTAGATTGCAGCAGATATTTAGTTAAAGTACAAGCCCGGGTTTGATTTCTGTCCTACCAACCTGAGTCATCCAAAAATCTTGAGTCACTTGCTCTCACTCAAATTGATTAAATTGGCTGAAACCCCAGAATATTCAGTATAATTATAGAATCATAGAAAGATTTAATTTGGGAGGGATCTCTGGAGATCACCTAGTGAGCCTTCTGCCCAAAGCTCAGCTGACCGCATGGTTAGATCAGGTGGCTCAAATTCCTTGTGTAGTCGAGTTCTGAAAATCGGCAAGGATGGAGACTCTGCAGCTTCTCTGTAGTTCTGTTCCAGTGCTGAATTGCTCCCACTGTGAAGAATTTTGCCTTCTATCCAGTTCAAATTCCCTGGATTGCCTTTGTACTTCTGTTGTGCACCTCAGAAAAGCCTGACTTTGTCTTCTGCATGACTCCTTTAATACAGGAAGACAGGAATTAGATCCCCTTAGCCTTCTCATCTCCAAGCTAGACAGACTCAGTTCTCTCAACCTCTTCTTGTACATCACAAGCTCACAGATCCTTAAATGTCTTACTGGTGCTTCCTTAGTTGAACAATTTCTACCTAGTTCTTGGATATCTACACGAGTGCTCAGTGGTGTTTCTGCAGCCATGAAAATCAGGTTTAAATGCTAAACATCCTTTTTCATTCAATCATTGAATTCTTTAATTCTTCACACTATCCCTTTAAATTTTGTGTTCTTCCTAGGACACCAGGAGATCTTTAAGCTACCTCGAGACAACAGCTATATTCTACACTAGAAGGATTCAGTGACAGAATGGGGCAGGACAGTTATGTACTTGTAAGATCCTGGATACTGAAGCTATTCAATGTGAGATGTGATACATCAGCACAATTTCTTATGTCCAAAGCAGAGCTTGTACCCATGCTTTGACCTGAAGAGAATCCACCTTGTCTCAAATTGCTACTAACCTTATTTGTCTAAGTATATAAATGAATGTAAACCCCCAAACTGCTTCCTTTGGCTCACTCTCCACCTTTTATTCTTCTAGTAGTTCTTCTCATTTTAAATGGTGCCAGGATGTCCCTTGTCCACTGCCAAGCTGACTAGTGAGATTTAGAGGAACACTGTGTCTACGCCTCTGGTTTTGAAACTTGGTAGAAAGGCAGTGTCTAGATTTCAGCAGCCTTGGTTTGTGTTTGTAATGAACTTTTTGAAACCTTCTAGTTATAGTGTCTTTTATATCTCATAAAAGTGTACAGAAAATGGACAAGGCAGATTTTACACAAAGAAGAAATTCACTTGTGCTACTGGAATATTGCCTTTATCTGGTGTGGTTATTTGCAAATAAAAATAAACCTATGAAAAATGGAATTATTTAGCCACAGTTACACATCTATGTGTTGAAGATACAGCTTCAGTTTTAGTCAACTAGATTCTCATGCCTGTCTTGTTATTTTTTTTTTTCTCTCTCTCTTTATTTCCTTTCTAAAAAGAAAGCTGGTATTTCTGGAAGACGAAAAGTCAAAGTTTATAACTTTATGTTAGATTGGACTTGGAGGAAAGAAGTGATGATGCCAATACAATGGTTAACAGATGAACTTTTGGGGCAAATTTATATTGTTCATGTGTTCCCAGACATCTTGTTTCAAGCATATATTTTTACCTTAGAGTTATTGAGACATCTGGTAAGTACTTTGACTATTTTCTGTGTAACTTGAATTAAAGTTTATCTTTACCAGATGGACAATATTGGTTATTATATACACAAAAGCATGTTTTAAAAACATTTATTCTGAGATTTTTGCACAAAGCTATTATCTTAATACAATTGTAGACAAAAAGACAAATTACTCTGTGTTTTTAAAAATGTTTGGGATGAATGTACATGATATAAATCTGTATGATATAGCTAGATACTTTTTGGCAAAATTGTATGTATACTAGCCATTCTGGTATACCCAGCAATATTTATATTGAGTTTTATTGCTATTGATTTTTTTCTTTAAAAAAAAATATATATAAAGCATAGTCACTATTAAGCAGTTACTTCATTTATGACTCTAGGAAGCTATTGATTTTTAAGGCAACATTTTTAAGACCAAGAAATTGCTAGGTGATATATTTCTGCCTTTATTACAACCATTTTACAGATCTCTGACACTATGGAAAACATTAAGGAATACCAGAAATTCCATTAAAGGTTAGGAGGGTAACAATGAGTAGAAAGATGCTGGAGAGAGAATAAAGAAAACTTTATCACAATAAGAAATTAATTTAGTTCAGTGAAGTAACTCACCCACCCACAACTGACACTTTCTCAGAGACTTTCTTTTACCTATTAAATACCTTCACTTGTCTGAAAACTTAGACCTACAGTCTAAGTAACACTTCTATCTTTTCTGATTATTGGCAAGGCCAGTACAATAATTTTAAAGACATTTGCAGGATGTTTGCAAGATTATTGTTCAATCTGTACACTATTTGGAGAGCTGTTAAAATCCTGATTATAGGACCTTGTCTGCAAAATGGAATAATAACTCCTATTGAGGATAAAAATGTACCTATCTACTGACCAGAGTATCAGTCCGCTAGTTTTCACAATTTAACATCCTAATTCTGCATTATGGAGGTGTAATACACATTCCCTCCTGCTTTAAGTGTGGTGGCATTATCAACTTGTGAACACCCAGTTCTCTGCTGATTTTGGTGAGGTTTTAGTGACATTTCAGTTAAAGCAGGTGATGATTGTGAAGATTGAAAAGTGTTGGTGACTTTGCCATAGGACAGGGTTCTAAACAAATTAAAATTACGTGGTGTTTATTACTCATGTTCCTGTATATGTGGTTTATGGAAAAGCAGTTTTGTTCTGATAGACCTGTGATAGCTGAGCTCTGAGGGACTGAACTTGTCTTCTTTGGCTGAAGCCCAGCACAATTCACCCAGTCTTTCTGCTTTGTCTGGAAAACCTCGATTCCCTTGTGTTTCTTAAGATTCCCTTATCTCTGTTGGCCTTACTTCCCTCTGTTGGCCCTTCTCTCGTGGTGATACAGTTTGATTGTCACGTGCATGGCAGCTGCTGTGTGAGGGATTACAACCTCGTGGGTGCGAGCAAAATGCACAGGCTTTCAGAGAATCCCACCTTCATTCGAATCAGCTTGCTTGAAACTAATCAGCTTTGGAAAGTGTCCAGGAAAGTCAGAGGTTCTAGTTATTTACTTTTACTATACAGGGGTGTGACGGCCCTTTCTCTAGTAGATATCCACCTGCGCTGACACAATCTCAGTGAAGCTGGGAAGGGTTTTTTGCAGTTCAGTCCCATAAGACTGGACACGCCATGCAAAAACTGCTTTCCTTTTGCAAGCATCGTGAATACTTCTCGGACAAATTAAAGGACTCACAAATAGTACAAAAGTTACAGCTTTGTGTTCTATGTGTGAAAATTACAGGGAATAACACCTCCAATATCCTTGGTTTTACCTGGAATTCCGATATCGACTGCTTATAGCCTGCAAGGTTTTCTGCTGTCTTCATTCTTAATGCTAGAAGATAATTTTCAGTGCCCTCAGAACTGTCTTATATGACAGTTGTAGTCAACCTGAAGTGCTTTCTTCAGTGGCTTCAGCAACATATTTGCATATGAATTTGAAATAGTATAAGGTTTGGGGAGATCAGCTGTACATGGAAACACTGGACTAGAAAGGATCTCTTACGTCAGCAAGTCTAGTCCCCTGCTGTTATATAACGTCCTTCATAAATTTCTCAAACGCTCCCTTACAAGTGATTAAGATTTTTACCCCAATTATTCTTATTGGAAGGCTGCTTCAGGACCCCAGTCCTCAGGCTGTAAGCAAGCTTCATGAGATCTCAAGCTATATTCTACTTATGAGTAGTTTTTGCTTTTATACCTATTTACTTTATGTTGCATATTTTTCCTTTCCTTGTTTTTCATTCTCTTGCAGCCTCTCTCTTGCTATGCTAAAAAAGGCAGGCATTTATATTCGTTCATTCTTCAGTCTCAATATTTTTACATTCCCCTCATGGTCCTAGTAACCCTGGTTTGAATATGCTGCATTCTGAGTTCATCTTTTTTGAACAAAGATGGCCAAAATGGCGTGCTGTATTTCAGAGGGCATCTTACTTATCTCCTATCTTACATCTTATCCATCTGCTTCTGTCAATGGGAAGCTTCTTACTGACTTCAGTACAGTCAAGATTGTTCTCAACGCTCTTGGAAGAACAAAGCCATTGACATCCTGCTTATTCTGCTTTAATTTTTAGAAGGTTTCACAAAAGCTATTCCGAAAATGAATGGATTTGGGTGGCAAGAAATGTTAGGTTGCAAAACAAACTGTTTACAAATTATTTCCTTTCTCCATGTTGGTGCAGGTGAAACAGCTTCTCATTTCCTTCTTGAAATTCATACACCCAAGAGTGCGGTTTTCAAATCTCATCCTCTAAGGACTTGCAGATGCTCAGAACTTCTAAGCTTCACTGACTGAAAGCAGACAATTGGGTGAAAAATTTATTTGTAAAGAGCAAAAACTAAAGGAAATGTGTCTGTTGACAGTAAAAGATTATAAAAATCTCCTGGCTGTCCATCTTCAAAATCTACAAGTACATCACTCTGATGCGAAGTAGGCTTGTATCTCAGAAATGTGAAAGCAATTGCAGTAGATTATATTAAAGATAGGAGGGTGATTTCTTGGGACACATTATAGAACCTACTTCATTTATACTACTATATGAAAGTAATCCTGTAGGAAAAGTTTATAAAGTGAAAACATGAACTGTGTTGTAAGCAAACTCTTACACGAAACATTACGTTAACTGCACTTATGCTGCTGTTATGCATGATACACTAATAAAATCCGTTCTGAAGCCTAATTATCTACTATTACACATCTAACACTACCACAGAGAGCATGAAACAGAAGTGGCATATGTTTATTTTGGAGAACTGCACACAACTACTCAAGATATGAAGTAGAGAAGCTCCATTGTTGTTTGGTCTTGGTAATTTGCATAAGTAACAAATTTTTTCAAAGCAATTTCAGTCTAACTTTTGTTTACAGTTTTTCACCTTCGAACAATACAAGAAGCTACTGGGATATACATCATTACCACCAGGGCTGGTATGTATGGGTACAGAATTTCATGTTTTGTTTTAGCATATGTCCCATCCGTTCCCTCCCCTCCCATAGAAGGAGCCCAAAATTAAAGGGGCCAGTTCAACCAGCGGTTTTTCATAACACACTTGTCACTTAAAAACACTGATAACAGAATCTACCAACATGATAGTGTCCTGGTGGCCTAAACTGTAACACATAATTATGTGAATTTTTATATCAAGTGTCTTCAAAATAATTCCCTACAATATCATGATATTTGTTAACACAAAAAGTGGCAGTCACCATGGAAGAGTTTCTATGCAGATTGTGATTCTACATTCTTGCAAAATAACTAAAAATGTTGGATATTATATGTTTTTATTTATTCATGTGATAGTGACTGGAGACCTTAACCAGGTATCAAAGTGCTATTCTGCAAGGTATAGTACAACAAAAATGTAGACCTCACTCTTATTCTAAAAACTTTATAATGGAAACACTATTGATAGAAAAACGCTACCTCCTCTGAAGTCAACGGCAAAACTCCCTTATACATCAATGGTATTAGGTTGATGGTGAAAGGTTTTGTTCCCACCACATATATTAGAAAAATAGATTTGGTGGTAACAGAGTGTTCTCCAAAGGCGGTAAGGCTGGAGCTGGCCACTGCACTACTAACTTACCATTCTTCTCTTTCTTGAGCTCTCAAGAGTCCCTGCTCAAATCCCTCTGTATTGAATATGTTTTTTTTCTCACTATTGGTTTTTTCTGTAGAATTGGTTCCCTTGAATTTCAGCATCTGTATTCCGGATATTGTATTTTGGTTCTGGGACTCTTTTCAGTGCCTAGAAAGTTTGGAGATGGTAAATGGATGCAATGACTGTATAAAATTATCACAAAAGTTAAACCCTCTGAATTTTCTCAAGTGACCTAAATATTTCAATTTTTCTGTTACAAACTAATGAAGGTATTTTTAAATGCTATGTCATGATGGAACAGAAAGCAGCAACTAACTCCATTTCTGTGACTATAATGTATCATCAGATTTTAAGTAAATGGAGTTAATTCATTCTTGCAGCAGGTGCCGACATTTCCATGTGTGCCACTTATTCCCTATAATCCCCTTTTTAGGATTGAAATTTTCTTAGGTGGACTTTTCTTCTACATGTGCAGTTTGCTTAAGTACTGCAGTATGTGAATTTCTTACATTTCTTATACTTTTTAAGTTAATATGTTAACTTAATGCTCAGTGGGGTTTTTTTTTAATTTTTTCCAGTGCTGCAAAACTGCATTTATATTTGCATTTTTATTCAGACTCCACCCAACGATAACATGAGGACATTGTTTTTCCATGTTTTTGTAATAAATTAGTACCACAATTTTTCTTCTAGCTGAAAAAAATAATTCATTGACAGTGCTGTGACATTTTATTTTGTATTATTTGGAATGTGGTTTATGGCTATTGTCATATTGTCTTCATGAACTGTCAACATCTAATCAGAGCTAAAGTTGTTTAGTAATAGAATACTGCTGCGTTACTGTAATCTCACAGTTTGCATTGTATCGTTCAGTTTCATAATCTGATGTATGGGAGATTTTACTCCTTCATTTTTAACTTTAATTTTACCCTTCCTAGGCATTTGCCATTGCTGGCTTGGGATCTGGGTTGACAGAGGCAGTTGTGGTTAACCCTTTTGAAGTAGTAAAAGTTACCTTACAGGCAAATCGGAATGCCTTCACAGAGGTATGAGAACTCTTCCATTCTTCTTCTTCCACATTATTAGGCATAATGCTCTTCAAAGTTCATATTTAGAGCAGAATGTCTACAATACATTGAGTTGATGCAAATGATTTTCCCACAAGCTTCGCAGAAATGGCAAAAGAGAGAAGAGACTCAAGAGACAATGCCTTCAGATATGCAGAGATGCGTATTGTCAGCAGTGTCAGCCTCTCCATTGTAAATTCTGTGCCTCAAGTGCACCTTCAGTCCTCCAAAGCCAGCACCCAGCACCCTGAGGAACTGTAACCCAGAAGTACAAACCTGAGCCCCTTTGCAGTCCACACTGTATATGCCCCAGCAGGCTCCAGACTTCAGGTGTGCGCTGAACGTTAGCATGAAGCACTGCAGGCCCCATGCCCTAGCCAGCATCCCGTATTTTATGTTAAAAATGTAGCTAGTGGATTTCAGAGTCTTGGATGAAATTATTTATATTATAGGTCTTCAATCTATAGGCACAAATAGGGAAACAGTTATATAATAAAGCATACCAATAATTTAAAATCCTGGTTCACTTTAGACTTTTATTATTCAAATATTGCTTCATTCAAAGAAGTCAGTGTGCAAAACTGAGTGTCCAGAGTTCTGGATACTTGCTGAAAGGGGGAAAAAGATTAAACTGGAAAACAGCGATTCATAAAATCTTATGCTTACAAGTATCTAAGGGTGGGTTAAAGGAGGATGGAGCCAGACTCTTTTCAGTGGTTCACACTGACAGGATGAGGGGCAACAGACACAAGCTGGAACAGAGGAATTTTCATTCAAATATGAGGAAAACTTCTTTACAGTGATGATGACAGAGCACTGGAACAGGCTGCCCAGGGAGGGTGTGGAGTCCCCTTCTCTGGAGACCTTCAAGACCCGCCTGGATGCAGCCCTGAGAAATGTGCTCTGGGCAATCCTGCTTTAGCAGGGGAGCTGGACTAGATGATCTCTAGAGGTCCCTTCCAATGCTGATAGTTACATGATTCTGTGAAATCACTGCAAGTGTACCCAGGAATGCACCAGCTTCAATTAATTTTAATTTAGAAAATATTCCAGACTGAAGAGAAGGAAGGCAGTCACACAGTTCCTTCATTCTCTTCTCAGTGAATAAGACTAACAATTGTCTAAGCAGCTTTTTTCAAAATGTTTTGAGAAATCAGCTGTACTGTGGCAGAAATGCCAAATCACAGCACCATGGCATGAAAAGGTTGGCTGAATCCCTGTTGGAGCATGATTTGTGCATATTCTACTATTAAGTTATGACTGAGTTAATACTTGCATGCTTTGTAGCACTCACCTGCACAAACTGAACCCTTTGCAGGGATGCACAGTAGAGGATTTATCACCCGACCATTTACATAAGCTGTTTGGGCCAAGCTCCTCAGGTATGCTCCAGCAAAACTGCCTCTGGTTTCCAAATGTCATGGACCAGATGGTACCTAGACTGTAACTTCAGAGAAGCATTGTCTTTCAGAATGAGTTTTAAAACATTTGGTAAATTTGTCTGATTCTCAGTGCATGTGAAATAGATGTTTGGTTGCTTCAAGCCTCCAGCACAGATATTTTTTAACCATGAGCAGCAAAGCCACTGAAACAGAGAACTGATGAAGTACAGGAATAAACTGGTGAGGGTCATGGAAGGAGAGAGATTGAAAGGAGAAGAAAGAAGTGTGTGAGAGGATATGTCTCTCAGGAGGGTGATACACAAAAAATATGCACTACCACTACTCCAGCAGTGGCAGAGTAAGCAGATATTCTGGATCTTTTGGTCTCACAGTTGTGAAGCTACAGTTAACCTACTTAATAAAGCCTTTGGGTTTGTCTGCAAATACACCAGTATTATATTTTGAACAAACTAGTTCCTGTAAAGTTGCAAAAGACCAAAATATCCTTTCACTTCATACATTTATTTTTTTTTCCTCTATTGCAAACTTTATAACAAAGTCTGGGGTGTTTTCATTAGTAAATTTTATACAATTACTTACTGTAATTACATCATACCTCCCATGGACCTTCAGAATACTCCAATAATCACAGCTTAACTGTTCAAAAGTATTTTGAGCTGTTTATTTTAGGTGAATCTTCTTTGAATTAAATACATATACTTCTTAATATATCTTTTTTAAAAAAGTGGTAAATTTTCACATTTTGCTGTAAATGAGGAAAATGCCCATGACTTCATTACCATGATCTCAAGTTCTCATTAATAATAGGTTAAAGAACATTCCACACAAAAGCAGGTAAATTCAAGCCTATTAGGAGAAGCATATGGATGTTATATTATACAGTGTAAGGCAATGGTACACTCATTTCATCACCACATACTGTTTTTCTCAAAAGTAAAATATGTACCTATCCCATTGTGTAGCTTTCATACTATATGATGAAACCTAATGCAGTTCACATATTTTTTTGACTATTGTATTGAAATAATAAATATATCTTGTTTAAAAGGAACAAGGAAGAGCATGAATACATACACCCACACCCAGGCTCCCACACACCCCCAAAGCAAATATTCACACACTAGAGTGACAGCTGAATTATTCTGTGGTACCAGATCATCTTTCTAGGGCTGATAGGTTTAAAGAGGAAGGCCTCTATAAATCACATTTTATTGCTACAGATAAACATAACAGTGACTTTTTGTTAAACTGCTAGAAAGCCTGACACCTTGTTGTTTGGTTTTCTAATTATTTTTTTATTTTATTTTATTATTTTTTTAAATTTTCACTATGGCCATGGATAACTCACTGGCTATAGAAGCTAGTGTGGTAATAAAGATCTTCTCATGTGACTTAAGAGTTGTGATTAATTAAACAAATGCAAGTTTCTGCTTTACGATGAGAAGAATCTGACTGCAGATTCCACTGACCACTGATTCCGCTGACCAGGTCTCTATTAAGTATAGGTCAATAGCTGTGTGAAGTGAATTAAGCTCCAGATGTTTATACAATAAATTCCTCCATCTAAATTAGTCATCCTAAGGTCTTCCATCATCAGTGATGAAAAACAGACCTTCTATAGCTTGATCACCTGACATTTTAGATGCCTACTTTGGATGAAGTGAATTGCTGTCTAGGAAAACCTTCTATTGATAAAGGAATAAAAAAGGGAGTATTTTTGAGTATTTCAGATGTAGATGTAGACATTGCAGTTATCTAGATTTGAACTGGTGAATCCCACCTCAGGTGTTCAGCAAGTGATAAGCTTGTCCTCTTCATCGTTAATAAATCTGTATTCAAAATGGGAACAAGGGACACCTTACTATTGAAAGTTTCTGTATTCAGCTTAAATCGCTTTATTCACAACCTCTAGTTATTTTTTAAAGATCTAATCCTTAGATTTTGTGCATGAGAAAGGATCTTATTGCTAGTATCTGGACCATATTCCACATTATGTATCTACATTTTAAAATAGATTCTGATTTGAATCCCTGGACGTAGTTAGAAAAGTAAACTATAGTAAAATGTATGCACAGCATTAACAGGATAATATTAGTTACCAAATATGAAAAAAAAACAAAAAAAACCAAAAAAAAACAACAAAACAAACAAACCAGAATGAAATTTAGTATTAAAGAATAAACTTGTCAGTCACCTAAATAAGCAGTTACCTGTCACATACAATAAGCATCATTTGGCTGATGCTGTTGACCCACCGCAGTGATATTTTGAAATGGAAAGCTATTAAACAAATAAGCGTATTGAAATTAGCAGTGTTCACAGCTTTATAGTCAAAATTCTTCTGTATTTTCATGCTCGAGCCTCCTAGTGGAAGTCATGTTTTGCCTTTCTAATTAAATATTTGGTTACCGAGAGCTATCTTTATGCTTTGGAGAAACCTAAACTCAAGTCAATAACTTTTTTAAAAGGGATTTTTCTGTAATTCTGTTAAAAAGAAACCTTAAATGTTCAGAAGCGGAACACCTGAATCTGAGTATCATGGTATATTGGAATATAGATCAAATGTGTCTATAGTCAGGCAGATCCTGTCTGAAAAGCTGATCATTATGTAAGTGAATTCTGAGGAACTTCCTTACTGCCTCTTGTGAAATGGAAGTTGGCAAACTGAAATGATTTCTATGCCTGTTGGGCATTATTTTCAAAACAGGATTTCTAAAGTCAATTTCTTAAATATGTACCTTCGAATGTAAATGGTTGTTCTTATTTTCAAAATCTAAGTACACTTTTTGAGTAAAATAATTCATGAGGATGTAGACAGAGGATTTCCAGTTGGATACTAGAGGAGAGGAGAGGAGAGGCGAAGAAGGGAGCTGTGGAGGAATTAGCAGA